>SEYY01020661.1:0-37500 GCA_009176605.1 Armadillidium nasatum | reverse complement strand
TCATATTATATATATATATATATATATATATATATATATATATATATATATATATATATATATATATATAATATATATATATATATATATATATATAATAATAATAATAATATTATTTATTATTATTATTATTATACATTACCCCATTTTTATCCCGCATCATGCAAAATTCTTGTAAATTTTAACTATTATTTCCATTTTTAGCTTCAACCATATTTTAAAATATAGCAACTCGTCAAAACATTGAAAGATTTTTTTTTTTTTTTTTTTTTTTGAGAGCGGCCTCACCAACGAGGGCACGTGAGAGAGTTTTATAATGGCGGCAAACGATATTATGACGTCATAATTATTCCTATTATTTTAAACTTTTTTTTTTTAATTTAAGTGTTTTTTTTATTTTTTTTCCTTACAAAATAATTTGGCGTTCGTCGATTAACCAAAAAAATAAGCAAACATATCATTTCCTTTTTGTAGTTACGCTGAGAAGAAAAAAAAAAAAAAACGGCACGTCGTATCAGTTTCAGTTGAACTCGCAATGCGTGAATAAGTAGTTTCAATCGAACTAGCAACCCGTAGGTATGTAGGTATTTTCAGCAACCTTGTCTCGTACGAAAAAATCCACTCCCGTGAACGCTACAATTACCAAAAGTAGTTATATAAGCACTTGAAAGAAAATTTGCAAAAATCATACCCTTCTGGAGGAAAAAATTATTTATAAAAAATGCTACCTACTATTTTTTTTTATTTGTGAATATTGTTTAGAAGAGGGCAGGGCAACAATATTTATTTAGTGCATATTTAAATGCTCTTTGTTTGAAGCGAGATATAGCCTCTCAAACTTTGAGAATTTTTGAAATTTGGCCAAAAATGGACCTTTTTGAAGGTTATATCTCAAAACCAACGAATGTCATCGAATAAAGCACATAGAGGAATTTATAGCTCCACCCCTCCTCTATACACACCAAAAATAGGAAATGTCATAGTTGTATTATTTTTTAAAAAAATTTTGTCTGAAAAGGTGGATTTTTTTAGTTCAAAAAAAAATTTTTTTTTTCTATAGTTGGTCAGTTTTTGGCTTATAAAATTTTTCCTATAACTCTGGGAACAAAAGTCTATGAGAGGCTTTTGTATCCCATTTAATTTTGAATAAATAGTCCAATTTTCAGCTCATTCTAAAAAGTGGTTTGGCACAGCCATTCAATTAAAAATGGGTAAAATTTCAAAAAAAAAAAAAAAAAAAAAAAAAAAAAAAAACTTTTAACCGTAATAAACTCGGAAAAACGCTAGAAGTGGACTTTTCTTACCAGTAAAAAATCTATATAACTGAAAGTTTCAGCAGAATCTGCTGAAAATTTAAAAAAAAAAAAAATTGGTAATACTTTAGTATAGGGGGCCCGTTTTTTTTTTTTTCTTCTCAGCGTAAGTACGAAAAGGAAATGATATGTTTGTTTGTTTTTTTGGTTAATCGACGAACGCCAAATTATTTTGTAAGAAAAAAAATAAAAAAACACAAATTGAAAAAAAAAAAAAAGTTTAAAATAATAGGAATAATTATGACGTCATAATATCGTCTGCCGCAATTATAAAACTCTCCTTTCAATATTTTGACGAGTTGCTATATTTTGAATTAGGTTGAAGCTAAAAATGGAAATAATAGTTAAAATTAGATATAATAAATATATATATATATATATATATATATATATATATATATATATATATATATATATATATATATATATATATATATATATATATATATATATATATATATATATATATATATATATATATATATATATATATATATATATATTCCCAAATGCGATTAATTGCAGGAATTTTCGTTTCTGCAGTCGAAAACACCCTGCATGGTGCGTGATCTGGGGTAGTCTATAAATAATAATAATAATAATAATAATAATAATAATAATAATAATAATAATAATAATAATAATAATGATAAAAATAATAATTGATAATAAAAATGGTAATAATAATGATAATAATAATAATAAATGTAGAGAGAGAGGAATGTAAGTGAAATTTTATCACGACCACTCACGGGTCGGGGGTACGGGGGGCAGAGCCCCCCGTAGACAAATGTTCGCATGCCATGCATTTGCAACTTCTATTATAATGCATTATTGCAGTATGGCAATGAAACCGTAAATGCATGGCACACGAGCATTTGTCTACGGGGGGCTCTGCCCCCCGTACCCCCCGACCCGTGAGTGGTCGTGATAAAATTTTCACTTATATTATTCTCTCTCTCTCTCTCTCTCTCTCTCTATATATATATATATATATATATATATATATATATATATATATATATATATATATATATATATATATATATATATATATATATATATATATATATATATATATATATATATATATATATATATATATATAGTTAAAAAAAAAAAAAAAAAAAAAATTTTTTTGATGGGTAGGTAAAAAAAAAGTAAAGGCAGCCCATTAATATGAAAGAACTGACAACCTTTAAAGGACTACGTCATTCTGCCGTATAAAAGATCTCGTGACGTCACATTGAATAAAAATAATTATCAAAACGGGCCCCCTATACTAAAGTATTACCAAAAAATTTTTTAGTATAATTTGCCATTTTAACCCCGGTTTTCCCTGATTTTTGGCCGGGGCCCCGGTTTGTTCATATATATATATATATATATATATATATATATATATATATATATATATATATATATATATATATATATATATATATATATATATATATATATATATATATATATATATATGTTTTTCTCTCTTCCCTCCTATAGTTGCAGAAATATGTAAAATTTCTGCAGCTGACACCACCCTGTATCGCATCATGCGGAATATGGTGTAGAGCAGTGTTTCCCAATGTGGACATTAGCACCCACTGGTGGGTATTTATTGGGGGGGAATGGGAAAAGTTTTTAATTTAGGTAGGCGATGAAGAGAACAAATTGGGCAGTAGCTTATTCATATAAATATAAAATAAAAAATTTATATATATATATATATATATATATATATATATATATATATATATATATATATATATATATATATATATATATATATATATATATATATATAACCTATAAA
This sequence comes from Armadillidium nasatum, assembly GCA_009176605.1. NCBI lineage: Eukaryota > Metazoa > Arthropoda > Malacostraca > Isopoda > Armadillidiidae > Armadillidium > Armadillidium nasatum. The sequence goes on along the minus strand of SEYY01020661.1, from coordinate 34,374 downwards.
AAATATGGTATGGTTATTTTTCTTTTGTTATTGCTTATATTTTTTTGAAGGAAAGTAGGGGTGGGTATGGGTATGAGTGTCATTCGTAGACATTCGCAGACAGAGGGATTGCTTGGGGGTATTTGAAAAATTTATTTGAATTGTAAAGTTGTTAATTAAAACCTAAATATTGTTTATTTTCAAAACTGATGAAATAGCTTGCAGATGAAGGGAGGATGCAAACTTTTAGTTGCTTTGCAATTATTATGAAGTATCACACTAATTGGCAATAAAAAGGAGCCAGAAGTAAGGTTTTAAAAATATCAGCATACTCTTTAGTAAAGCTGCCAGGTATGACATATTAGAAAAAATAATATTTCTTAGTGTACCATTAATTATTAAATTATATATATATATATATATATATATATATATATATATATATATATATATATATATATATATATATATATATATATATATATATATATATATAATATATATAGAGAGAGAGTATTTTTTTGATTTCTTATTCCTGAAGAAAAAAGTAATCTTCCACCCTTCTTTGTTCTTCTGATTTTTGTCAGTTATTTCTATCTTTCGTTTGTTGGAAGGTCTTAATAGTGTCTGAAAAGTATTTTTAATTCATAGAGATCATAGTCATTTCAAAATCATAAAAGAAAGTCTGTAGGTAGTACAAGGTATAATTTTTGAAGTTTGAATTTGTTCCATTGCCAGTAATTCTCAGCAGCCATTTATCTTTTCTCTGTAAATAAGTATTTACAAACGAAGCAATAAAACCATCCAGGCTCTCAGACCATCTAAGAAAAATGAACCCTATTAAAGTAAAAGCCTTATTTTAAAGCACTTTGAGATAAACATAATAGAAAGTCTATTCAAACAATGCTTTACTAGTGCTACATTGAAAATTGATGATGGTTGATGATGATGCTCATATAATATCTCCAAAAATGATTACCAAATCAGAGAAGCCTCATACTATTGGTGAAGAGCTATTTTTGCCAGCTATAGAGGGAGTACTTCGCACTGTGGTACATCACTTCACCAAGCCAAGTTATTAAAGCAATTATGCTTGGTAATAATTCTCTTCAGAGGAGGATTGATGAGATGGCCGATAACACTGAAGAAACCTTATGTAAGATACTAAAAACTCAACAGTTTGGTTTACAGTTAAACCAGTGCACTCTGCCTTGCAATGAATCATTACTTTTAGGTTATGTTCATTTTATTTTAGGATACAAAAGTTGCTAGAGTTACTTTTTGCATAGGAGCTTAAAACAGATACAAAAGGGGAATAAGTGTTTCCACTGTAGAGCAGTATTTCAAAAAGGAAGAAATTCCAATGAGAAATATTACTGCTTGTGTGACTGACGGTGCACCAGAACTAACAGGGTGTTATAGAGGGGTTTCTCACATTTTAAAGAAAGCCGTACCCAATGTTCTCACAGTGCACTGTGTCATTCATAGGTAATATCTAGTTGCAAAGAACTTGGATGTGGGGACCAACTTATTAAATCCCTTGGTATTGTTATCACATCAAATAAAGTTAAATCTCATTCTCTTAATTCCCAATTATTACGACAGCTCTGCAACTCTAATGATGAAGAATTTGAACGTCTGTTACTACATATTGAAATTCAATGGCTATCAAAAGGCAATTGCTTAAAATGATTTTATTCTCTCTCTAATTCTGTCACAAAATTTTTTTGAGAATCTAAAAGTAGCCGTTTGAGTGAAGAACTCAAGGTCGGCAAATGTGATATTGTGTTTATGAATAATTTATATAGTAAGCTCAATGACATGAATTTGCAGTTTCAAGTCAGCGATATAAATCTTCTTAAAAGCAAAATAAATTATTTGCTCATTTATTGCGAAACTTTCAGTATTCAAACAAAATATTGATTGAAATGAGCTGTCTCAATTTCTGAATATGGAACAGCTGGAAAACGATGATGATGACGACCAATTTTTTGTGACCATTTGAACTTACTACACGAGGATATCAAGCTCTTCTAAATCTTGAAGTACCAGATTGGTTAATCAATCCATTTTCCGAGTTATGCAAAAGTGAAATGGGAGTCCACTATACAAATGGAGTTGATTGATTTATAAAATACCTTTGAATTAAAGTTTCTCTTTAAGCAATCACACCAGGAATTTTGGCTACAAAGGGATATTCCTAAAAAGTACCCGGTTATTAAAAGATGTCAAAATTTAATTCATTGCTTTCCCAACTTCCTATGTAGCAGAGTCAGTTTTAGTGATGTTGCTCGCCTGATAACTAAGCAGAGAAACTGTATACAAGTTGTCAAGAGGTGTGATTTGCGACTTCTTATAAGCAGCATTGGACCTAATATACTAGATCTTGTAAATAAACACCAAAGTCAAAAATCACATTAAATATACAAGTATAGCCTTACATAAGTTATCAAATATAACATTTTCTTTGCTTAATATTTTGAAATATGTATCTTATATAAATAACTTTGTCCGACTTTTCAACATGGTTTTAATATTAAAAATCTAATTTTTGAGTTTTGTTACATATGGTAAGGCAAAACAAGGCCTCACAAACACAGCTGAGCTTACCAACAAATTAGTATAGCAGAAAGATTCTCATAAACAAAATATATTTTACAGTTATTCTGAAATTAGATTATAAAAATTTATTTGTACTTTATAGTGGTTTACATTGGTATTCAAAAGTTCAAGTTTGGTAATGGGTGGGGAAAATAAATTGGGGATTCAAGTGGGCACTCCTTCAAAAAAGGTTGTGAAACACTGGTGTAGAGTATAAAAATAAAAAATATAGCATAAGAATTTACAAATATTTAAATAAAGAGGAAAGTTTTTTATTTTATTCATATTTCATTTATATTTCATCATTGTAAAAAACCAAAGTGGGGAAATAGCAGGTTTTTTGAAGTGGGCTTTGAAAAAACCTGAGCCAGATTTTTCAAAGTGGGCCCACCCCTGCCAACCCTGAATTGTATGGTTATATATATTTTTTCTTTTGCAGGTTTAACATTTTAAGGGCAGTAAATATGGGCTCTAAAGAGCAAAGAAGAATTCAAGGACCAGAAAAGTGCACCCCGTATGTTTTTTTCCAAAGCCCAAAAAAATTAGATTTTTCAAATCCTAATAAGGAAAGAATGGATAATAGATCTGCTGTAGATATCCAAAAAATGTGTAAGTCAAAATATTGTTTCAGACTATTGTTATTTTATATTTTTGCAATTTTTATCAACTTTTTAAATTTTTTTTAGATTTTAAAATCAAATGTTCGTTATTTTGTTATTTTAAAAAAAGCTGTAAATGTAGGATTCATTTATGAATACATAGGCATGCCCATGATCAAAGGTCCTATTATTTTTCATCATTAGGGTAAATTTCAAAACTTTTTTTTGTTTTTATAAAATGATTGTTTAATTACATATCATATGATAGTTTATATATACTTTGAATGAAACTTATTAAACACATTGTTAAATATTGGTTAAACCACTTTTCAACCATCTGATTTCACTTCATTCTTTTGTTTTGTTAAATTACAATTTTCTTTTCTAGTATATTATATATATATATATATATATATATATATATATATATATATATATATATATATATATATATATATATATATATATATATATATATATATATATATATATATATATATATATATATATATATATATATACAAAATCTGTTGGAGAGAGTTTTGAATCAAATAAAACCTACCAGAGAGAGAAAAATTAGATTGAGTGTGAATGAACTTCATTGTAATCAAACAAAGTTTGGAAATGTATTTCAGACACCTCTATTAGTGTACTTAATGGAAAGTAGTGATTCAGTTTGGAGTAAAAGTTTGAAAAAAAAATAGGCAAGAGGAGGTGGAATCCTACATAAATATTATTACCTCATCTAATTTAAAAATGATTAAAAAGTTTTGTAACAATGTTCATTGTAATAGCTGTGGTATAACATTTCAGCTGTGGAGAAAAGTTTGGAGAGAGTGGTAGAAATAGTAGTAGTAAATTAAATAGAGAAACTAAAGCCATAAATTAAACCTGTGAGAAAACTTGGAAAGATTACCATATGAGTCGTTAAAAGCAAAGTGGTATAAGTCATTTCATCTTAAACCTTAATTTTCTCAAAATCAAAATTTTTTGACTTAGTATCACATCCGTTTTCAATGACATATTTTTATTGGCATATTTCATGTAGATAACAATGTCTTTATTATACATTGCTCTGCAAATGACTCAACTCCTTAGTACTCTTTTGAAAACTTTTGTTTTTTTTTGTTTTTTTTTTTTTAAATAAATATACCACCACTCATGGGCAGAGTCCTTTTTAAATGCAAATTATTAATGATTGGAGAAGGCCTTGGCCTTGAAATTTCTAGTTGGAGCCTTTAAACATGGTTGTTTTCATTTTCTTAAATACTCCTCTTCGTTAAATGGACAATATTCCACACAACTACATCATCCTCAAAAACATAATCCTTGATTATTTCTTTAATTTATTTTGGAGAATCACAACATTTATTTCACTAACCAAGGGTCAAAGAAATTGTGTTCTGAAACTCATTTGGTACTTTGTGGGCTTCTTATCTGGGTAGAGTTTGTTCTTGAATGTAGTATGTATCTCACACAGGTTTTGAAAAGGTGGACTCTAGATATTTTTCCTTTATCAACTCTCAATATCTTTTAAAAACTAATTTGGGAATTTCATGATTTTGGAGGGTTTTCCTATTCAAACTTTAAAAGTCTTTGAATGCACATTTTGAGGAGCTAATGAAACTCAGTTTAATTAACTTGCATTCACTTTCTGTAAGGTCAATATAAATTTGCTCACAAAAACTTGGCATTTCACTTTGGTACTCTTTGAGCATTTGATTTTTGTACCTTGCTCTATTTCTAAAGTTGATTATTGGAAAGAAACCTAAGAAAGAATAAGATTTTAGTTTTGTAATGCTGTAAACTGATTGAACAGGAAAACTTTTTTGAATTTTTTTTTGGGGGGAATAACTTGTTTTCTGGAGGAGGACTTTTTTGAATAGGTAAATCACATAACCTTAATAGAATCTGATACGAAATCTTTAATAGGCTTTTAATTTTATATAAAGTGGTAAAAGACTTATACTATACCTCGCTTTCCAATTCACTTGATCCTTTATCTTTGCAACGTGACATTGGTGTTATCTCTTTTCTGTAGGTACTATAGCAGCATGTGCTTGAGGGAATTGACCTATTGTGTACTACCAACTTTACAATTCCCTAGATGCACAAGGGATGCAATATCTGAACAAGAATTTTGTGTGTACATTGAGAATTCCAGTTTTGTCCACTGTGGTACTTCCTTCTTTGCTACCCACCTCAGTTTTGTGGAATTCTCTTAACATCTTCTGTGCTTCCTGATGAATTTAATCTCTCACTTCAAAGCTCACATTAATGGTCATCTGCACAATTTATGTTAGGTGGGGATTTTGTAGGATTTTATTTGTGACCCCTTTTTAATATTTTATTAAGTGTTTTAACATCCCCTCCTTGATTAGGGCTCTGCCCCTGAGTGGTGGCGATATCTGAAAAAAAGAAATAACACATTGGGGATTGTTAATAAGTCAGAAGTATAGGATAGACTTTCACATTAAATAGTTTATCTGGTGTTTTATTCTTTCATTCATTGTAGATAAAATGAGTATCATTTTTGCTTGGAAAGATGGACTTTTTATCTCACATGAACAAAGGATTTGAAGTTCAGCTGCCTTCAGACTGAAGCAAAATGAAATGAAAATTAACACCATACATCACAAGATATTGATGAAATTTTACCGTTCCTTATTTTTATATTTTACCAATAGAAAGAAAGCAAAGTTTATGCCAATTTATTTCAGACGAGTTTATTTCTTAGTTTAACCAATTATTGAAATTATAGTTGGAGTCAGTTAGTTAATCAGAAATTTTTGAAATTGTGCTTTGAAAATTTATCAATTAATTCCAGATTCCTGGGAAGTACTAATAATTTTTATTTTATGTCTCAATTATTGTACATCCACTTTTAAAAAAGTCTAAATTTTCATAGGATTGTCAAGGTTTCCAGCCTTTTTCTCTCCGCTGGTTTATATTATTTTAACAATGTTTAAATGTAATAATACCCTGCCTTTATTAATTTTTAAAAGAATTGGTCAATGAAAGCAGTCAATCCTGGTGAAAGTTTTATACAAAGGTGCTCTTTTATACTATTAATTTGTGATATAAAAGCTATTATTCATTCTTATTATACCCATAACTGCATTGATACATCATTAATTCTTTTTTAGGAGTATGTCAATGTTTAAAAAAAAATAATATTGACTTTGAGTATTACTATTTTCAGTTATGTCTGTTGACGTAATTAGTCATGCAAAAGGCTCATCATATGTTGAAGTAGGTGAAACCAAAATAGTATGTGGCATTTATGGTCCAAGGGAAGTACAAAGAGGAACAGATTTTAAAATGACTGGTCAGGTGAGATAAGGTTACTTATTGAAAAGTTTTTTTTTTTTTTTTTTTTTTTTTTTTTTTTTTTATGGTAAAATTTTCATTTATCCAATGAAATATTCCAAAGTCAATTAAACTGAAGATTTTAGGACAATTTTTTGTTAGAGTGATTGTAAAGGAAAATTAAAAAAAAAAGTTTTGTTGAAAGTAATTTTATATTAGCATATACTGTAAAAAATTTTAGTTTGAGACTGACAACAAAATATGAATCATTGGAAATAAGATTATATATATATATATATATATATATATATATATATATATATATATATATATATATATATATATAATATATATATATTATATAATATATATATATATATATATATATATATATATATATATATATATATAAGATGATGGAGCGATACCAAAATTTTAACCAATACCAATAGTTTTAATTCACTCAATACTGATGCTGAATCCTCTAAATTTACTGATACCGATACCAATACTTTTTATTGAATTCATGAAGGTTGAAACAAGATTGAAAATATTCATTGATCATAAAATTTAGTTTTTTGTTATTTATAATACACCCTAACCATTTTGTAGTCACATTACTAAATAAAACTATTGATAAGTGATATAGGATTGGTGCCACTATGGACCGACCGGGGCTGGAATTTTGCAGCCGGGCTTGCTATTTGTAATACATCTAGCTATTTTGTAGTCACATCGCTATTGAAAAGTGATATAGGATTGGTGCCACTAGGGAACGACCGGGGCTGGAATTTTCCTGGGGCCGGGGTTGCTATTTGTAATACACCTAGGGACTAGGGGCTGGGGTTGCCTAAAATTTGTAAAGAGGTCAAAAGCATTGAGATTTTAGGTTAAGAAAATTGGATATAATTTTAATTGAGATTTATTTAATTATAAGAAAGGAGTAGAATAGCCAACATTCACTTAAATTATTGATTATATGCATTTTCTCCAAAAAAAAATTCAGAAAATTACAGATTTTGTATAATAAAAGTTTTAAAAAAAGTACAAAAATTTTTGAATTTTTTTTTTCTTTTCTGATTCTTCTTCTTACTTAGATAAGACCCTAAGTTAAAGTTTGAAAAAATGTAAGATATAAAATTATCAATATAACCTGTATGCAATATCATTGCTATTTTATTGCTGTGTATCAAACTTGTATCATTTAGCTACATTATTTCAAAATTATTATTTTGTTTATACTTTCAGTCACTATACCTAAAAGATCAGATTCAGCAGTATGGGAGTACTTTGCAATGTTTCAAGATAGGTTCAGAATAGTTAAATGTAATATCTGCAGTTAGGAAATTAGAAGAGGACCTTCAGGTGCTCAAAGTAAAATTTTTGAACCGAATCTTTAGGAGGCATGAAAAATCAAAACACAAAGATGAACATTAACAAACAGAAGAGGAGTGGTCAAAAGAAAAAGAAAATATTGAAAGACCAAGAAAAAAATCTTAATTTTGCTTATATTTTGTTTGATTTAATCCACCATTAATAAGTATAATTTGCCATTTTAACCACGGCAAGCAAACCCTGGTTTTCCATAATTTTTAACTGGGCAGGGGCCCCGGTCAGTGGAGACCAACCTGTCTGGTATTTTGCCGGGACTGGAGCTCTAGCCTTAATTATAAGGAAGGAGTAGAATAGTCAACATTCACGTAAATTAATGATTAAATGCATTTTTCAGAAAATTACAGAATTTGTATGATAAAAGTTTGAAAAAACTGCAAAAAAAAAATTTTATTTTATTTCATTTTTTTATTTTTTTTCTGATTCACAATACTTATTCAACAGGTTTACTTGTGTAAGACCCTAAGTTAAAGTTTGAAAAATTTAAGATATAAAATTATCAATATAACCTGTTTTTATACATATCATTGTTATTTTATTGCTATGTATCAAACTTGTATCAATTAGCTACATTATTTCAAAATTATTTTGTTTATACTTTCAGTTAATATTGCTAAAAGATCAGTTTCAGCAAAATGGGAGTACTTTACAATGTTCAGGATAGGCTCGAAATAGCTAAATGTAACATCTGCAGTCAGGAAATTAGAAGAGGATCTCCGGGTGCCCCAAGTTAAAATTTTCAACCAAATCTTTATGGGGCCATCTAAAATCAAAACAACAAAGATGAACATTCACTAGCAGAAGAGGAGCGATCAAAAGAAACAGAAAAGAAAAAGAAAATATTGAAAAAACAAGAAAAATATTAATTTTCTTATATTTTGTTTGATTTAATCTACCATTAAAATGTATAATTTGCAATTTTAACCCCGGCAGGTAAACCCCAAGTTTTCTCTGATAATTAGCCGGGGAATTGGCCGGGACCAGGGCCACGGTCAGTCCATAAGTACCACAAAGACTTTGCATCCAACTTGACCTAGTGCATGGTATATTTTCTTCATTAATTTCTGCAATATTCTCGGTCTTCAATTCAATTTTCATTTTGTTGAACACCACTTCTCTTCTTTTAGACCTAACCTCTTATTCTTGGCAGAAGTTCAGGTACTTGAGCATTCTGATAGCAAACCATTTTCTGTTTTCAATAACTGTCTCTATCTTCAATTTTCAGCCAAAGGAGTTAATGCAAAAGGGCGCTATGATTGTTTACTCTCGTGTCTCTAATCTGGAGTCTTCCGTGTTTTCAACCTTGTAGCTAAAGTTCTCTTGCCATTCTATATCTAAATTCATTTTTCTGTTTATTTATCTCCTAACTTAGTGACCATCCTAAATTCTTTGACTATTTAAACTCCAAAATAGAGAATATTCTCTCACCTTCTCCTTTCTCATAAATTATCATATTAGGTGATTTCAATGTTCACTGCCGCCAATGACTTTCTTCTAGTTTTCATGATACAGTCGGTGAATGTGCCTTTTAATTTTCGATCCTAAATGACCTTGAGTAGTGGGTGCAGCAACCTACTATTATCCCTGATCGTCTTGGAGGTAAACCTAACATTCTACACCTTTTTTTTTTTTTTTTTTTAAATTCTAATCTCTCTCCTTATACTGTCAAACTCTATCTTCCTCTGAGTTCTTCCGATTGCTTTCTTATTTCTGTATCCTTCTATATTTTCAAGTCTTCTGCAAGACTCCCTCTATTTCGAGGAAACGTTTGTGACATTTTGGTGCCCAAGCTGGTCGGACTTGGTCGTACTTCTTTGATTTCCTGTAGAATGATTATCGTTTCCATGGAAGGGGTTCCTATGCTTGTGCAGAGCATGTTACCGAAGTGATTCACTGTAGCATGGAGACTACATTCTATTACCTTTCCCTTCTACTAAACCTACAAACCTTGGTTTAACTCTACTCATTCTCGTGCTATTTGCCGCAGGGATGCTGCCTTCAGGAATTAATGTTGTTTTCAAACCAGAAAATCATGCAATTTATATTTCATCCCAAAATTTTGCAAAATCTGTTCTTGTTCTTTGTAACACTAAAAAATCATTTCTCAATACAAAATGCAATAATTTTTCTGGTTCTTTTTTTTCTCTTACACACCACCTGAGTTGCTTGCCCTTTATTAGAGGTGTTCACACCTTTATGTAGAATGCGTCACACATTTGGGATGGTCCACTCACGCAGCTTTCCTTGAAAAGGTGGAGTCAAGAAATTTTGGTCTTAACTTACACTCTCACTAATTCGCTCTGGTCTCTTTCTGCCAGTTGAATTATTGTGACATTCTCTCTATACTTTCTCTATTATAATGGACACTGCTTTTCTGAACTCTTCATCGCATACCTCCTCCACTGAGAAGGGCTCGAGCTACACGCTTTTCTACACAGTCTCCACCTTTCTCTATCCAACTCGCTAACAACAGACCTAACAGGTATGCCCAGTTTTACATGTATCTACCTGGTAAAATCTGGAACACACTCCCTTTATCTATTTTCCCAACTTCCTTTGACTTGCACACTTTTAAAATTCTGTGTATCGAGATAGGTCAGCCATTGATTGTATATGATTCTAACTTCCCTCCAACTCTGGTGGAATTTGACCAGGTTTCAGGTATTCCCAAACTCTGATGGAATTTGGTGGGTTCTGGCTTTTGTCCACCAGATATATATATATATATATATATATATATATATATATATATATATATATATATATATATATATATATATATATATATATATATATATATATATATATATATATATATATATATATATATATATATATTAAGGTGGGCTGAAAAAGAAAATATTTTAACATCAAAAAGTGTCCCCTCCTAATACCTGGCTTTTGATTTGTAAAACACATTTATGAAGAAAAAAGTCAGTGGTTATTATTTTTATCTGACCCACTTGGGTTTAAGTCTCAAAATGTAAAATTTTGGACATTTTTATGGGTTAAAAATACAAAAATAATCATAAATGCTTTATAAAATAAGCTACAAGCATCAATTAGGTACCAAATGATGCAGAATTAAATTTAGAACATGTTTTATTGAAATAAAATTTTTCCTTAAAAACTATATTTATGAAGTTATTGCCAAAAAACTAAATTTTTTTTTTGTTTTTTAGTTGAAATAGTGGCATATACTACAAAAATATGACAGCGGATACTTTTAATATATTACCCCTATGTTCAAATTAACTATCAAGATATAAAATCCTTACAATTGTAGTGCAGTGGTTATTTATATAGAAAACAGAAAAAATATATAAAACATTAAAATTTAAAATCACTTTTTGATTTGAAATTTTTAAGTAATTTCCTGGACCTAATTTTGTTTCGAATAACTCCATCTCTGCGATCGTGTCCAACTACAGATGCTGAAGCTTCAGTAACAAGTTTTACATGTCTTTCAACATTTTGGCTGTGACACTCATGTCTTAACTTAAGTGGTTTTTCGATAAATTCAAGTATTTTATCTTCTTCAATCAGTCTCAAAACCGGTGGAATTGTGTGCCATTGGGAAATTGAGGTCATTTTATAATAACATACAGCTTTGAAATTAATCTTGGGCTTTAAAAACACTCTTACATCTTTATTCATTGAGGGGTAATCACTTTCACTAACATTGGCTTCATTGTCATCATCACTCTCAACCGTTCCCCCTACAAAATCATCTTCTTCACCATGATAGTCTTCTATGAGGCCTTTCAAATGCAAAACTTTATTAACCGCTTTCCTTCTGACCTCTTCATCCTCGTCGGCTAACATTCCAATGAGAATATTTTCACCATGAGCAAAATAACTGTTATTATCTATAACTTTATAACAAATGTTCCTAGCATTTGAATCAGGAAATTTATTGATTCTTTGAATCACATTAAATAGGTTTTAGGGACCGTCAGTTAAATATTTATTAATCTTAATATCAAACCAACTAGGAAAATACACCTTTACTATAAATTCGGCAATCAGCTTTAGATTTTTAGTAGGTTTGGAAATGGATACATAATACCTCAAGATTCTGCATGCTAATGTTGCCAACGAGAATGGTTCATAGGTCCAACTTCTAAAAAGGCCAAATCGTCATCTATGTTCCCTGTGATTACACCCCAACAGATGCGATAAGCATAGTACTGGTCAGTCGATAAGTCATCAATGACTTTATTGTGTAGTATGACAAATTTTGGATTTGGAATTTGCCTAAACTTAGCAACACCCCATTTGGAAACATTGCCATTCAGCTGTGAGTCAATGGCTCCAGAAAATTTATCTGGCCCTTTGGTAGTTCCATCAATTTTCATAAAAATATGCCTTAAAGGTAACTCATTTAGATGCAAAATGCAAATATCCCACTTTAATGGAACTCCTAGAAACATTTCCAAATATCTAATGGAACCACGTGAATGACCAGTATTGACATTGGTTCCATCTGCCTCTGCTAAGTTCAGTCTTGTTTGAAGCTCTGTTCCCTGTAGTGTTTTGAATATTCCATGAGCTACATCTATTCCCTTGGCGCTTTTTGGTGTGATGTGATCAAGGTAAAAGTCATCTGAAAATAGAAATTTCTAATAACATAGGTACAGAATATTTTATAAATATAGGTAGTTTAGTTTTCATAATTTATAGGCGCTTGATACTTACTTAGTATTACTTGCCTGGCTCACCAGTGATGACATAATGCTCCTCCAGCAGTGTTGAAGTGTGATATGTCCCATTAATTTCACAATTCACAAGGGTTTCATCTCGCCTGCCATCGAAGCCTATTCCTGTGACCTTTTCAAACAGGATTTTTTCTTCTTTCTGCGCTTCTGCTCGCAATTTTTCCCTTTCTCTTTTTAATTTATTTCTGAAAGGTATTGTTGTGTTAAAGCAATTATAATTATAATAATTATAACTAAATAATTGTAGATAGGTATTTAGTAGTAATTTGTATGATAGAAATACTTGCTTGTCAATAACATGCTGCATTTTGTCTTTGGTGATAACTCCAAAATCTACCAATGTAGCAGAAGCAATAGCTGTACCAGCTCTATCACTTATTTGATACCTAAAAAAGAGATTTTTAGTACTATTTATAAGAAAAATAGCTTTCAATAGGAATTTGGTATGAATATATCTCAATGTCTAATGAAGCATTGATTTGTAAGATTGTTTTTTTTTTTGGCTTTTTGTAACTTTTAATGACAAAACTACTTAAATTACCTGTCACACATTTCAGCAAGCATTCGTAGCCTTGTTCGATTTTGCTCAGAACTTGACATTTCTCCACTATAATCAGGATCTGAATCATTACTAATTGAAAATGACTCAGATATTTCAGCATCTGATTTCTCTATTTCTCCAGATACTTGAGGACTTTCTTCTTCAAGTCCTTGAAAAGAGCAGCTTGCTTTCATCTCAGAAGAATCCAGTTTCCTAGCTTTCTTTGAACTAAAACTTTCTTGAATAACTCTTTTTTTGAATTTGGCTTCAGAAGGTGTTTCAGGAACTAGCTTAGAAGTGCAGTAGCCATGCCTGTTGGTTTTTTGATCCTGAAAATGGAAAAATTCTATAAAACACTTTTTATCTCTACCTACTGGATGTTAAATATAATTTTAAGTTTGAATTGAGTATTTCAGTAAATGCTTTAAAGCTGGGTATAAACTTTTAATGTTATACTCACCTCATAAAACTTGTAATCTTCATCTGTCATTTTTAATAGAAACTTCTTTTCAGTTTCTGCTAGTTTCTTGTGGTCTTTTTATGTACATCAAATAGTTGATTTGCCTCTTCTATAAAACCTCCTGCATCTGTTTCATATTTTTGTCCTCTTTTCTTTTTGTCATAGTTCACAAATTTATAAAATTTTTCAATGTAACTGCTGAGCTTTGTTTTAATTCCAATGACAGATATTGGATAAACATTATAATTTACCCATAGATTGAATAGTTCTACACTAACATCCCTCTGAACACTGTCTTTCCTATAGTCTTTAAAGTAAAGACATCTTTCAATCACTTGCTTTAAAGTGGGAAGTTTTCCAAAAGGAAATTCTTCTAAGGGTTTAAAGCATTCATCCACAATGTATTTATTTGATTTATTTGCTGTTTTTCTTGTAGACATCGCTAAATATATTAAAATTGATGATATTTATTTAATTATGTATCTGAAAAACAACCAAATAGATATTAAATGTCAATTTTTGGAAAAAAAGTAGATTTGTTTTTAGTTTTCTGTAAATAACTTTTTAAATATAGGTGTTACAAGAAAATGTCATAGAATAAACATTGTTTAAAATTAAATTCTGCATCTTTTAGTGTAAAATCTATACACATTGAACAAATATTAAGAATTTTATGAAGAATTTAAGGATTTTTAACCTCAGAAATTTGACAATTTTTTTAGTTCTTTTATATAACCTCAAGTGGGTCGGCTAAAACTGGTAACAACATGGTTTTTTTGTCACAAATCTTCATGTTGCATCAAAAGCCAAATAATTAGAGGGGACACTTTTATTTTTAGGTTTCGGCCCACCCTAATATAATATATATATATATATATATATATATATATATATATATATATATATATATATATATATATATATATATATATATATATATATATATATATATATATATAATTTGGTTAACTGCTTTGGGGATTTGAACCTGGGCCCAAAAGATGGAAATCCATTGTGTTAACCACTACTCCACCGATGGTTCAAAAGGAAATCAACCAGAACTTCTACTGACGTATCGCCTAGTGAGAAAGTCCCAGAGGATCTCCCCGACCACAACTTGGGCGTAGGGTTAGAAGGCGAAGGCTCCATCCACGTATACCGCAGTCCATTTGTTATTCTTTTAATTGCCACTTTTTTTAATACATATTTATAAATATACATACATATAATACAAAATGATTCCACGGTTTGTTTATTATATGTATGTATATTTATATATATGTATTAAAAAAGTGGCAATTAAATATTATATAATATATATATATATATATATATATATATATATATATATATATATATATATATATATATATATATATATATATATATATATATATATATATATATTATATATATATATATATATATATAATTATATATATATATATATATATATATATATATATATATATATATATATATATATATATATATATATATATATATATATATATATATATATATATATATATATATATATATATATATATATATATTTAAGGGGGTTAAAGAAGAGGTGCACAACCTTGATGGAGATGTGATGGCTTACGACGATGATCTGGTGTGTTTGAGTGAGTATGGACAAAAGTTGAGAGAAGCGGGATTGAGAATGTGGGAAAGGCAAAAATTATGATCGTAAGAAGAGAGGAAAGGAGAGATTAAACGTGGTGGTAGAGGGGAAGGTGTTTGAAAATATGGACTAGTACATGTATCTAGGCGAAGTGTTACTAGAAAGGGAGGAAACGCTAGAGGCATTACTGGTAGGAATGCGCAGTATGGAAATGCGGTTGAAAGACTTATCAGTTAAAAGAAGGGAGACTTGGAGCACTACAGGGAGAGAGGAGGAGAGGATACAAGCAGCGGAGATAAAGGTGCTGATAATTGTGGTGGAGAAAACCAGGAGAGATAGAGTAAGAAATTATAGGGTAAGAGAGAGTGTGAGAGTGAGACTCGTCATTTATAGGGTGGATGCCACTAGGCTGAGATGGTGGGGCAATCTGGAAAGTATGCCTATAAATAAGGTAGCAAAAGGAGATAAAGGTGAATCACTGAGATGGTCAGGCCGAGGGGGAGACTGAGGAAGAGGTAGAGGAATTTGGTGGAGGAGTCTCTGAGAAGACATGGGCTCCCTTTGATGCAGATACTGATAAGTGGACGGGTGCCGTAGGACAGAATCAATGTAGGAAGATTCTGGCCGGACAAGATTTTTTTGCTGCAAGTCCTCTTTTAACTTACCATTTGTCTTGATTTGCATTTTGCGACACTTCACGTCAAGAGTAAGTACCTCCCCAATAGGCATTAATTCAGCTTATTTTTTTTATAGGTTGGATTCACGCTTGTGAAGCAACGTAATTGTAGGGTTTCAACCACAGGATTGTCAATTGTCAAAATTGTTTCATTCATTGGTTATCATCTGCAAGCTTTAGTTTACTGATTTTGAGACCCCCTGGATAAGGGGATTGCTTTTAATGCCTTTCATATACTTATATATTACAAAGGGTTCTGTTAAACTGAAAAGCCGAATTGATTAATTCACTGAATTTTCTTACAAAAAGCAGAGTGAAAATTTCTTTTAAACTTTAAACATCAATTGAAAGGTATCCTCACTGAGAAAAGTGAGTGAATTTTCTTGCGTTTTGATCATATTTTTTCAACCTTTTAAACGTGTAATTGAATCATCTAATTTTTGTTTACAGATGGTTTCCTAACTATTATACGTAAAATTATATAATTAATAAAACGTGATAATTACATGAATAATTGTATAATTTAAACTATTAAAAATCATCTCAAATTAAATAAATAAAATCGTTTAACATTTTGACTCCTTGCCCACTTGCGAGATTTATTGCTTTTGTAAACTGGCTGGTTAGCTGAGCCATCTGGCTGCAGATGACATTATACACGCGATCTATCACCTGGGCTCATATATATATATATATATATATATATATATATATATATATATATATATATATATATATATATATATATATATATATATATATATATATATATATATATATATATAATTAAATGGTAAACAGCTGATTGTGAACTCGTGTAAAAATATGTATTTATTTACGTTCCATTTAAAATAAATATTCGTAAATCTAAACTGGAAATTTATTATTATTTTTATCATCATATTTCGAGTCGCTTTGTAGTTAGTTACATACGTATAAAATAAATTCACAAGTATTCTCTTTCTAAAGTTACACTAATTTTTAAATTTATCTATAAATACTTCTTTATCATGGATAAATTTTAATTAAACATTCATACATCCTGGATTCCCTTTTCCTCATTGGATCTTCTCCCATTATTTCCATCTTTAGAAGAAACTTTGATGTAAGTACTAATTAGGTTAGGTTAGGTCAGATTATGTAATAATAGGTTATGTTACGTTAGGTTCTGTAATAAATTATAATCATGTATTACCAAATATTTTCTAATATTACATAAATTGATTAAATTCCAATAAAACTATGTTTTACTTTAAAACATATATATATATATATATATATATATATATATATATATATATATATATATATATATATATATATATATATATATATATATATATATATATATATATATATATATATATATATATATATATATATATATATATATATATATATATATATATAACCATTTTACTTTAACAGGTTTCATGTGAGGTTCTCTTCACCCCTTTTTCATCAAAAATCAGAAAGACCCCACAACCAGATCGAAGTCAGAAAGAAATCAGCAGGCAACTAAAAGAAGCACTTGAAAGTGTTATAATTATAGTAAGATAGTGTTTGTTTTTTTTTTTTTTTTTTTTTTTTTTTTTTTTTTTTTTTTTTTTTTTTTTTTTTTCATTAAACTTTCGTTTTCTTTTAACAACTTGTGGTATGGTTAGCAATTTAAAGATTATTGATGATCATGTAAATAGAGAGTCATTCTCATTTAAATTCTAAAAATATGTTTATCTCTTTCTCTCTTTCTATAAATTCAATTCTTTCTTTTTATTTTCTTTCCTTTGCTTTTTTGCATTTGTAATTTTCCATAGTAGGATGTGAACAGGTTCTTTTCATTTATTTAGAAGAAATATGAAGGCAATTTATCTTCATGATATATATATATATATATATATATATATATATATATATATATATATATATATATATATATATATATATATATATATATATATATATATATATATATATATATATATATATATATATATATATATATATATATATATATATATATATATAATTAGGATAGGTCAATTTTCACCTTGTTTTAGATGTCATTTTTGGACAAATGGATATAATATCAAACAAAATTTCATAATTTTAGTATGTTCCAATTTTTGCAGAAATGACTTTGAAGTTAAAAAAAAAATTTTTTTTGTACATGATTTTCTCATATTTGGTTACTATTTATAAATGAAATCATAAAAGATGTTAAATTTTATTAACGCAAGTGATATTACACTTTCTTAGTAATGTAATGTATTTTACATATCAAGAGTAATTATAATTTTCCTTGTAGTATCCCTTAGAAATAAAGGAATTCCTCATTTTACGGCTAAGAGTCTTAACTAAAATATGCTTGTGCCTTGAGTCTAGTTCATAAATTGTGTGAGAAGTCTTAGACACCAGTTTTACAGCTCTCTCAGCACCGTGCGAATGTGAAGGTAGATCCGGCAGCTCCAGCGTTTCTCCGTTCATCAATGCTTCTTGAAGCATCTGAGTAGGAAAATGTTGTGTGAGATCAGACTCACAGATTGTATTTTCAGATAGGTTGATTAATTCTGACCAGTATTTAGAATCTGTGTTGATGATTGGGATACTTTTAAATCTCTTTGTATCAGGCTTTCCAATTCTGATTGAAATATAGTTGTTTTATTAGTGTTTAGTATTCAATAAATAATTTGCATAATTTTTTTTAATATTTTAAGATATGAAAAAATCCAAATACATATTCCTAACATTAAGATATATATATATATAAAATCTTACCTTTTAGATATAATTTTTTCTAATGCAGCTATCCTGACATTCACATCTTCCAGTTTCATCATTGAGGTACATCATTGTACTTTAGGTTGTTCAAGGCGATATATTGGATTTTTTTTAGACTGCTGTTTGATCTTCCGGATCATGTTGATATATATATATATATATATATATATATATATATATATATATATATATATATATATATATATATATATATATATATATATATATATATATATATATATATATATATATATATACATGGTGGTCAAAAAAAAAAAAAACATGCATTTTAAAATTATCAATAGCTCGATAATTATCCAATGTAGATAGTTCAAAATTAGACAAGAGCATTATTGATGGTTTATTTATAGTTGAGAAAATTTAAAAAAGTCTACCTTTATTTGTTGATTTTTTTTTTTTTTTTCAAAGCTACGTAAAAAATTTAATTTCTATGGTTTTATTTCAGAAATTTATATCATTTTACCGAAGAAGATAAAGCTCTTATTAAACATTATCGAATGGAGAAGAAGTATGGAGAATGAAATTATTACATGAATTCCCTCACAAAGAATGAACTTTATTGGGTTTAGACACTCTGCTAAAGAAAATCGATGAAGCTGCAAGCATTAAACGAAAAGCAGGAAGCGGGCTTCCCAAGACGACTAGAAGTGACAATAACATAAATAAAGTTTCACAAAGAATTCTCAGTCAAGAATGCCAACCCGGAACTTACGAGACACTTGCAAAAATACAATTTTGCAATGTGATCGAAATGGAAGGAAAACATATAGAACAATTTTTCTAAGTTTTTTAGCATCTAAAAATTTTGAAAGGATTTCTTTTTATTATGTAAAACAGTTAATCATTAAACTTATTCTAATTAATTAATAAAATTATTACTTGAATTCCCTCATAAAGGGGTTTCAGCTTAGAATATCTTCTCATCACTAAAAAAAAGCAGACATTTAAATTTTGCGGCTTAACTAGCCGCAATAGCCTCTTTGCGTACACAACTCGTTTAGCTTTGTCCAAAGTGTTTAATTTTTGACCACGAATTTTTTTTTTTATATGGTTTAAGGTTGAGGTCTTGTTTGATAATACTCTTGATGCTACTTTTGGAAATTCCGAGTGACTTTGAAATTTGTGCAGTTGTCTCTT
This sequence comes from Armadillidium nasatum, assembly GCA_009176605.1. Classification (NCBI taxonomy): domain Eukaryota; kingdom Metazoa; phylum Arthropoda; class Malacostraca; order Isopoda; family Armadillidiidae; genus Armadillidium; species Armadillidium nasatum. The sequence continues at coordinate 14,533 of SEYY01020661.1, read as the reverse complement.
GAGTTCCGGGTTGGTCTTCTTGACTGATAATTCTTTGTGAAACTTCATTGATGTTACTGTCAATTCTAGTCGTCTTGGGACGCCCGCTTCCTGCTTTTCGCTTAGTGCTTGCAGTTTCATCTCTTTTTCTTTAGCAGAGTGTCTAAACCCCCCAAAAGTCCATCCTTTGTGAGGGAATTTATGTAATAATTTCATTCTGTCACATTTCTCCATTCGATAATGTTTAAAAAGAATTTTATCTTTGGTAAAAGGCATTATCTCAAGGATATAAATTTCTGAAATAAAACCATAGAAATTAACCTTTTTATATAGCTTGAAAAAAAAAATCATCAAAATCAACAAATAAAGGTAGAATGTTTTAAATTTTCTCTAATATAAATAAACCTTCAATTATGCTCTTGTCTAATTTTGAACTATGTTGCATAATTATCGAGTTATTGATAATTTTAAAATGCGTGTTTTTTTTTTTGGATCACCGTAATATATATATATATATATATATATATATATATATATATATATATATATATATATATATATATATATATATATATATATATATATATATATATATATATATATATATATATATATATATATATATATATATTAGGACAAATATCCAAAAGCTCAAATAGATGTGTATATTTCTGTGATTGAAATTGGAGGCAGTTTACTATCAACGTGTTTAACAGCTGCTGGTTTAGCTCTCTGTCATGCGAGTATCGACGTTTATGATCTTGTAGTTGGAGCAGATTTGGTAAGCATTAAAGATGAATCATTATTTTTTGCACGTTTTCTTTTGTAAATGTAATTTTTTGTAAACACTGACTGCTTCAATGATTGTTGTGGAAAAAAAAATTTGTTTAAAAAAGAAACAGAATCGTCACTTTATCATTTTCAATTAAGAGTGAATAATAATCATTTTTAAATGTATATATATATATATATATATATATATATATATATATATATATATATATATATATATATATATATATATATATATATATATATATATATATATATATATATATATATATATATATATAAGGATTAAAATATATTTTGTCAAACTAGAAGAGTGTCATTGGCGGCACTGAACATTGAAATCACCTAAAATGATTATATCTGAGAAAGGAGAAGAAGAGAGAATATGCTTTTTTTTTTGGAGTTTAGATAGTCAAAGAATTTAGTTAGTAAATTAGGAGATAAATAAGCAGAACAAAATGAATTTAGACATAGGATGGATAGAGAGCTTTAGTCACAAGATGGAAAACTCAAAAGACTCCAGATTTGAGACTTTAGAGTAAGCAAAATCGTCGCGCACATATGTATAACAATCTCCTTTGACTGAAAATTGAAGATAGAGAAAGTAAGAGGAAAGAGAAAATGGTTTGCTACCAGAACGCTCAAGCACTTGAGTTTCTGTCAAGATTAAAAGGTTAGGTCTAATAGAAATAGGTGGTGTTCAACAATATGAAAATTGTATTGAAAACCTCAAATTTTTGCAAAAATTAATGAAGAAAATAGACCATGCACCAGTGCAAGTCGGATGCAAAGTCATGGTAGCACCAACCCTATATCACCTATCAATAGTTTTGTTTAGCAATGTGACTACAAAATAACTAGATGTATAACAGATAGCAGAAAACTTTAATTTTATAATCATTTAATATTTTCAATTTTGCTTCAACCTTCATGAGTTCAGTATAAAAATTGGTATTGCTCTATTCCAAATATTATTATTCTTCTTCTTCTTCTTCTTATTATATATATTATTATATCTATATTATATTATATATATATATATATATATATATATATATATATATATATATATATATATATATATATATATATATATATATATATATATATATATATATATATATATATATATATATATATATAATATATATATATATAGTCTCCTCTGGTGGGCAAAGGACGGAGGCCTATTAACTTCCACCAGAGTTGGGGAATAGTCGAAAATCTGGTCGATAAGGGCCGACGTTACCCGATACACGGCTTTTAAAAGTGTGCAAAGTCAAAGGAAGTTGGGAAAACAGATAAAGGAGTATGTTCCATACTATACCAGTAAAGGTCCATGTAAGATTGAGCATAGCGGTTCTGTCTGGGGTTGGAGAGTTGGACGGAGAAAGGATGAGACTGTGTTGAAAGACGTGTCGCACGAGCTATCAAAGGAGGAGGGATGCGATGATAGAGTTCAGAAGAGCAGTTTCCATTGTAATAACGATAGTATAGAGAGAGTGACGCAACAATTCGACGGGAAGAAAGAGATTGGAGAGAGTTAGTAAGAGCAAAAGAATTTATGACGAAAAGCCCTAGACTCCACCTTTTCGAGAAGAGAAGTATGTGTGAAGCGCACTCCACACAGGTGCGAACACCCCTATACAGAGCAAACAACTGGGGTAGCGTAAAAAAAACATGAAGACGCCTCAGAACACCCAACCTCTTAGAAGCTTGTTTAGAGAGAAAAGTAATGTGATCTTTCCAAGAAAGATCACGAGAATATCGAGAATAGATGAAGGTTTGAGTTGAGTTTTTTCGAAGATGATGTCATAGTTGTGTGGGAGATTGTGTCGAGTAGAAAGATTGAGGCATTGAAAATAACCATATTTTCTCTGCCACAATTTGAAATTCAAGAAAGATCAGAGATCAGTTGCTCCAAGGACATCCTTCTTAAATCTATCAACTGCTGTTGGGAGTAACGTCATTCAAATTGAAAAAAGTATTGAAAGGTGGAGTCTTCGGCATAGGAGTGTATAGGAGACGAAGTAATAGAGAGAAGGTCATGATGAAAATTAGAAAAAGAGTTGGGGATAGGACAGATCCTTGAGGAACATCACCATTTATAGATTTATAGGAAGACGGTGGCCTTCTACAACAGCTGCTATAGAATAACCGGAAAGGAAATTAGAGAGAGGATAGATTCCGAAAGAGGGAAGTTTGGAAATCAAATCTTTGTGCCAGATTCTATCGAAGGCTTTCGATATGTCTAGCGCTACAGCGAAAGACTCACCGAAACCCCAAAGAGCAGAGGAAAGAAAAGTAATGGGATCTTTCCAATAAAGATCATGAGAAAAAGAAACACCGAGAATATTGAGGACAGATGAAGGTTTGAGTTAAGTGTTTTCGAAAATGTCATAGTTGTGTGGAAGATTGTGTCGAGAAGAGAGATGGAGGAATTGTGTTTTTGAATCATTGAAAACGACCATGTTTTTTTCTGGCTCAATTTGAAATACGAGAAAGATCAGAGTTCAGTTGCACCAAGACCATCCCTCTTGAATCTATTAACTGCTGTTGGGAGGGGCGTCTTTCAAATTGAAAGGAGCAATGAAGGGTGGAGTCATCGACATAGAAGTGTATAGAAGACGAAGTAATAGAGAGAATGTTATTGATGAAAATTAGAAAAAGAGTTGGGGAAAGGACAGATCCTTGAGGAACACCCCTATTTATAGATTTATAGGGAGAATGGTGCTCGTCTACAACAGCTGCTATAGAACTACCTGAAAGGAAATTAGAGAGGTCACAGAGAGAAGGATATATTCCGAAAGAAGGAAGTTTGGAAATCGAAGCTTTGTGACAGACTCTTTCGAAGGCTTTCGATTTGTCTTGCGCCACAGCGAAAGACTCACTGAACCCCCAAAGAGCGGAGGACCAAGAGTTAAAAAGTAGGGAAAGAAGATCACTAGTAGAACATTCCTTACGAAATCCTTACTGGCGATCAGGGAAAAGATTAGAAGAATTAAGGAATTACCAAATTTTCCTGTTAAGGATAAATTCAAAAACTTTAGAAAGAAAGGAGGTTAAAGAAATAGTACAATAGTTAGAGGGTTGAGAGGGGTCCCCCTTCTTTGGCACAGGCTGAATAAGCTTACGTTTCCAGCAAGAAGGGAAGGTCGAAGTGCGAAGTGGAAAGACAAAGATGAAATGATTTGCCAAGGCAGTGTGCAAGCTATGAAGCTCAAGTTTTGAGAACCACAGGAGGAATACCATTAGGACCATACGCCATCTTATTGTTAAGCTCAGAGATATCAGAAATGATATCTTTAGAAGAAATTTCAATGTTAGGCATAAATGAGTTGGAGGGGGTTGAAGAAGGAGGAATAACTTCGGAATCGTCAAAGGTGGAGTTAGAGGAAAAAGTTTGAGCAAAGAGTTCAGCTTTAGTAGAAGGTAAAATGACATTTGTGCCATCAGAAGAAACTAGAGGAGGAAAAGAGGAAGAAGCAAAATCAGAGTTGACATTTTTTGCAAAATGCCAGAAAGATTATTGCATTTTAAATGCAGAAAAGAGTTTTTGGTGTCTCGAAGAATAGATTTTGCAGTATTCCGGAATGAAATATAAGTTGATTAATTTTCAGGAGTTTAAAGACGACAGTAATCTCTTAAGGCAGCATCCCTGCGACGGATAGTGCGAGAGCAAGTAGAGTTAAACCATGATTTGTTAGGTTTAGTAAAAGGGAATGAATGCGGAATGTACTCCTCCATGCTAGAGAGAATCACCTCGGTTATGCACCAGCATATTCGAGGGGCCTTGCCCACAAAAGCAATAATATATATAATATATATATATATATATATATATATATATATATATATATATATATATATATATATATATATATATATATATATATATATATATAATATATATATTCATTAGAAATACTGTTTTTTAAGGAGACATCGTTACAAACAGCTTTGTTTCTTTAAAAGACTTCATTCCTTAATTCTAATTGCAAGCACAGTGATTTAATGACACTAAGAATTAATTTTCTTCTATATTTGTTAACAACAAAAAGCACTATAATGCTGATGTCTTCTTTTAAGATTAGAAAGTAATGAAATATTAATATTTATTTGGTATTTTAATCATTTTAATCAACTTCTTTCTATGACGAAGACATCCTACGTCATGAAGGAGTTTTGTTCTTATTGGCTGATTTGAATGTCGTTCTTATATGGCATCAATTTCAATAATTATAAGATTATTTTATTTTATTTAGCAAAACCTAAATTATTTAATCTATTAACACTCGCAGCATCAAGGATTATGACAATGATACAGTCTCCATAATAAGCCATTTATAAAAACGACACATACGAGTATTATGATTATGAGAGGAAGATGGTAAAGTTATATATATATATATATATATATATATATATATATATATATATATATATATATATATATATATATATATATATATATATATATATATATATATATTTATTTTTATTATTATTATTATTAAAATGTTGAATAGCTACTACAATATCTTTAATATTAGGTAATTGGTTATGTGACTATATTAATAGTTGCAAATTTGGATTCATAGAATCAGATAATAATAATAGTCTTTTCAAGAAAAACCTTTCTTTCCTCTTTCACATATATCGATTTATCATATATAAAATCATATAATATTAATATCCCAATCATAGATTTAAAATTGTTCCCTTCTTCATTCGAGTACAATTCGATATTTTATCAATCATTCCATGATGAAGAGATGGTGCGACTTTTTCCTTCCAGGAATGCCAATAAATTTCACTAATAATGCTTTGAATTTTTACAGATTTGGAAAGAAGGTATTGCATTTGTAAGTCCAACACTTCATGAAGAAGAATGTCTTAAGGTGATGAGATTAGAAGGAAAGATCGGTGAGGGATCATTAAGTTTGGGAATGATGCCTCAGTTTGCCAAAAGCCAAATAGTCTTAATGGTTCAAGAAGGAGATTTACTGGTTGACAATTTAACTGAAGGAATATCATTAGCTATTAATTCCTGTCAAAGAATTTATAAGTTAGCAAAACAGGTACTCAATTTTTCTTATTTCTTTAGGTTTCATTTGAATATATAAAAGTAATACTTTAAGGTCTCTTTCTGCTTTCATATATATATATATATATATATATATATATATATATATATATATATATATATATATATATATATATATATATATATATATATATATATATATATATATATATATATATATATATATATATATATATATATATATATATATATATATATATATATATATATATATATATAGGGCGAGAGCCATGTAGCCGAAAGATTTTGGCCGAGCTGCAACCATTTGTAGGATTGTGGGTGGAGCCGGATCTCATAAAAGGGAGCAACTCCAGCTCCGATATATTCTGTTATCATATTAGCATTCCTTATTTTATCTTATTCATTTTTTTTTACTTTTATATTTCATTACTTCTCACTGTGAATTGGAAAAAACTTTGTTTATAACATCTCATTTTATTTTGCTTTAATTAAACTTTATTCCCTTCATATCACACATACACACACACACACACACTCGCAACACACACACACCCTTTTTTTTCAGGCTAATAGTTTATAATAATTCAGAAATAAGTAATATTTAAAGCATGAAGCAATATAAAATAATTATAATTTTCTTTAAATTATTGTAATTTTTAAGTAACATTTTCACAATGAAAACCAGACAATGGAAAAATTCATCAGTATCGAAATATTTCAAAAAAAGTGAAATGAAGAAAATATTTTGCTTTGTTAAGTTGCAATAGATGAATTCATCTGTGGATTGAAAATAAGCTCTGAAACATCTAACTTAAAACACCATTTGCAAATGCAACATCTTAAAATCTTTAAAATTGTAGAAGAAGAAACCCAAAGTAAGGTTACCAAAAACACTTCATGTATACAACCTTCTATTTCAAGGTTTGTAACAAGTCAAAAGGTGACTATCAGTGACAGCTGAAAAATTTAAAACGCATATTAACCAAATGGTTGTAAATGAAGAAGTACCCTTAAAATTCTTTTCCTCTCCAGCATTTAATGGATTAATTGGAGAATTAACCAAAAAGTTTGGTGTTTCTATGGAAAGTTATGATGTTAGAAAAATAGTGATAAGTGCATCTGAAAGGCAGAAAAAAGTGCTGAAACAAATGCTCCATGGGAAATATTTTTTTTCTAAAAATGTATTCTTGTTCTAGACAGAATAAATTATTTTGCAATGAATGTCCAATTAACCAACTCATATAATGAAATAGCAATAAATACTTAGCCGTTCGAGAAACGCAAGCATAGCACATTAGAATTCATAAGAAATCAAAGAGTAAACTTTCTAAAGAAGTTTTAGCAGTTGTAATGGATAATGAATCCAACATGATAAGTGCAATAGATAAACTCAAAGTAGACCCCTCTGAAATAGATAATACGAATTTAGATTGTGAATTCAAAATATATATCACTGACTCAGAAAATTGTGAAGGTGGTTTAGAAACGGAATTAAATGAAGATGTGGAATCTGCTTTCACTGCTGTAAAAATAGAACACATGCGATGTGCTATACATACGTTTCAGCTCGCTATTAGAGGTGGTTTGAAAGGACAACATGTTCATACTCGTAGCTAATGTACGTCAAATTGCTGTGACTGCATAAACACCAAAAGTTAAAGCTATATTAAAACGTAAATGAGGAAAAGTTGCTATCTTACACCAAGAAACTAGGTGGGGTCAGTACTTACCTAAAAATTAAGCGCCTTTTAGAACTGAAAGTCAAACGCCGTCGGACTGAAGGAAAAATAGATAGTAAACGTGAATTTGAACTAAATTTAAACGATATATCTCATGCTTTTTGTTATGTAGAAAATAGATAGATCATCAAAGCTAAATGCCTTAATGGCTTATATTGTAATTTCAATGCCAACAACACAAGTTAGTTTTGAACGACCATTTTCGGCCCTTTGAATAATTCAGTCAGACTTACGAGCCTCAGTGAAGGAGGATTTAATTGAAGCCATACTATTTTTTAAAATAAATTCATTTATAATAAAATTTTGAAGTTTATTTCTTTTGATGAAGAGTACATTTTGTTTTATAAATTTGGTTGGATTGATTAAAAAAAGAAAAATAAGACTTTGCATTGTGCGAGCAAAGTTGTGCCCAGCTCAAAACTATTATATAAGAATAAGGTTTTGAGTCCCATTGCCGCGGAACTGCATTTGGGCTGATGTTCCTGGGTGGCGGTAATACCTTAATACAACTGTATTGGAATTGGGAAAATCTTTAAACCAAAGGCGGAGCCGGAGCCTCTCAAGGGCTCTGGAGCTGGTGCCAGAGCTGAAACAGATTTCATCAGCTCCCCAGCCATATATATATATATATATATATATATATATATATATATATATATATATATATATATATATATATATATATATATATATATATATATATATATATATATATATATATATATATATATATATATATATATATATATTTAGCATATTGTTAAATATTTTGCTGTGATGCTGTACATATCGAAAGTTTTCGATAGAGTCTGGCACAAAGCTTTGATTTCCAAACTTCCCTCTTTCAGAATTTATCCTTCTCTCTGATTTCCTTTGCGGTGTTTTTTTTTTTATAGCAGTTGCTGTAGATGGCCACTTTTCATCCTTTATATCTATTAATTGTGGTGTTCCTCAGTGATCTGTCCTATTCGTAACACTTTTTCTAATTTTCATTAATGACCTTCCCGCTTCTAACCTATCCATTCCAATGCCAGTGACTCCACCCTTCATTATTCCTTTCAATAACAGCAGTTATTTGACGCAAGGAGAGTAGCCTTGGAGCAACTAACCTCTGATCGTTGTTGTATTTCAAATTGGGACAAAATATGGTCATTTTCAATATATATATTGAAATCCTCCATCTCACTACTCAACCTTCTACAAAGCTATGACATCTTCGAATATACACAACTCAAGCCTTCTATCCTTAATATTCTTGGTGTTTCTTTTTCTGATGATCTTTCTTGGAAAGATCATATTACTTTTCTTTCTAAACAAGCTTCTAATAGGTTGGGTGTTCTGAGGTACCTTTGTAATTTCTTCATGCCACCCCAGTTGCTTGTTCTCTTTAGGGATGTTGTTCACCCTTGTATGGAATATGCATCACACATCTGGGGTGGTTTCACTCATACAGTTCTCCTTGAGAAGGTGGAGTCTAGGGCTTTTCATCTTATAAACTCTTTCGCTCTTATTAACTCTCTCTAATCTCTTTCTGTCCATCGAATTGTTGCATCATTCTCTCTATACGATCACTATTATAACTGCATATATAGCTCCTCCATTAAGAAATGCTCGTGCAACACCTTTCTACACAGTCTTATCCTTTCTCTGTCCAACTCTCAGACCCCAACCTAAACCGCTATGCTCAACCTTACATATACTCTACTGGTAAAGTCTGGAACACACTCCTTTCTTCTGTTTTGCCAACTTCCTTTGACTTGCATGCTTTCAAACGCCGTGTTTCTGGACACGTCGGCCACCATCGACCATGAAAATAGATAAAAGTTAAAAAGCAAGAGGTTTTCAACAAATTGCTAAAACTTAGAAAGATAGTAATAGATGAAAATTAAAATTAAAACACACAGTATTTCAAAACCTACCTAAACATGGTTTTCTAATAAAACAATAGAAATTAAGCTTTTGATATAGCTTGAAAAAAAATCATTAAAAATCAACAAATATAGGCAGAATTTTTAAAATTTTCTCAAATATAAATAAACCATCAATTATGCTCTTTTCTAATTTTGAACTATCTGTATTGGATAATTATCGAGTTATTGATAGTTTTAAAATGCATGTATTTTTTTTGATCACTGTGTATATTTTTTAAAAGTTCAGAATTGGTATCGGTATCGGTCAAGTTGAAAGTCTTGGTATCGATATCTGTAAAAAATTTGGTATCGCTCCTTCTCCAATATATATATATATATATATATATATATATATATATATATATATATATATATATATATATATATATATATATATATATATATATATATATATATATATATATATATATATATATATATATATATATATATATATATATATATTTTCTTTCTCACTTTAATCGGGCTAATTGGGGGGGGGGGCACTGCTTTGACCCGGAGGATGCTTTTGTTTCTACTGAAAAGGTAGGGGCAGTAATTGTCAATGGAACGAGTAGGTTCATTCCATCTTCAACTAAATCTTTTTTCACCTCAAAACCCATGGTTCGTTGGTACTTATTCTTGTGCCATTCAGGAAAGAGACAGTGCTTGTCGTGCATGGAAAAACTCAAATTCTCCTATCACACTTCTAATTTTCATTCAACTTGGAATCGTATAGATAATATTCGACTGGCCAAATGCGTTTTTACTAAAAGGAAGTGCCCTGACCTCCTTGGTTCTACTTGATAAAAATTTCTGGCCTCTAGCCAAAAACCTCTCTAACAACTTCTGTAAATCTGCCTTTCCACCTCTTATTCGTCCTGATGCCTTTGTTGCTAATACTCCTTCTGAAGAGGCAAATCTCTTCAGCCTCCTTTATTCCTCCAATTCAACCACGAACGATTCCGATTCCCCTCTTCCTTCTCCTTCTCCTCTCAGGTGTCCCGTGTCATCACCTGTGATTTCACATGATCAGGTTCATGGGATCCTGAGAACTATGAACGTCAGGAAGGCTAGCGGCCCGAGTGGCATTCCTCCCTTTGTTCTGAGGGAGTGTGCTTCGTCTGAGCTGGCGTCTGTCATTGTTCAGCTCTACTCTCTATGCCTTAATACTAATACTTTTCCTCAATTCTGAAAGCGCGCATGTGTTCAGACGATCCCGAAGAAGGGTAGCTGCTCTGATCCCTCTTATTATCGTCCTATAGCTCTCACTTGTGTTCTGTCTAAAATCTTTGAAACTCTCCTTAACTTTCATTTTCTAGACCATCTAGAGACTCACTCCCTTCTTTCAGATCATCGGCTTTCGACGCTCGAGCTCTACTGGTGACATGCTTTCCTATCTTACTGATTTATGGTCTTCTGCTCTTAGGGACTTCGAGGAGTCTTGTGTGGTGGCGTCACTACTATCCAAGAATCCTTCCTTTAGGTTTCCTCCTTCTCTTTGCTTTTTTCTGTTTAGTTTTCTCTCAGATAGTTCCATACCGGCACTTATCGATAGAGCGACCTCCTCCTCTTTTTCTGTTAATTGTTCTAAGGGTTCTGTTCTTTCTCCAGCTTTTTTCTTACTTTTCATCAACGATCTTCTCAGCTTCTCTTCTAACTCCGTTCATTCTTATGCCGATGACTCAACTTTCCATTCTTCTACTCAATTCAAATCTGCTCCCTCTTTTGCTTCTAGAGTTACTTCTCGTCTTCAACTTTCTGACTCCATTTTTGCTGATCTGAACGGGATTTCACGGTGGGGTCGACTGAAACATGTGAAATTCAAAAATAACTTCCAACTCTCCTTTATCCTTCGACGGCTCTCCCGTCTTACCTGTAATATATATATATATATATATATATTATATATATATATATATATATATATATAATATATATATATATATATATATATATATATATATATATATATATATATATATATATATATATATATATATATATATAATATATTTTTATTTTTTTTTTTTTTTTTCATTTTAGCTAAAAATTTATTTTTTTTAATTTTTTTTTTATTTTTTTTTTTTTTTTTTTTTTATTTTTTTTTTTTTTTTTTTTTGTGTGTGTTAATTTGGCTAATCCGGTTAGGCCGAACTGAAATTATATTATATCTATTATATATATATATATATATATATATATATATATATATATATATATATATATATATATATATATATATATATATATATATATATATATATATATATATATATATATATATATATATATATATATATATATATATATATATATATATATATATATATATATTATATATATATATATATATATATATATATATATATATATATATATATATATATATATATATATATAATATATATATATATATATATATATCACTCTAGAATAGCATATAAGGTCTTTTTTTTATTTACATTCGATTCATGAACTTGAAGAAAATTGTTTTAATTGTTTAGTGTATATTTTTATCTTTGCTTTGTAGATATTTCATAGTGAGTAGTAGATTGTACCTCTTCTGCTGGACAAATTTCACAAATTAAAGAACTTTGTTCATTATAACGTTTTAACTTTTTTTTTTTTTTTTTAAATATATCATGAAATATTTTAAATCATTTATTATATGTTCTATGTGGATTATTCTTGTTCTGTTTTAGTAATTGATGCCATTACTATTTTTTTTCTTTCAGACTTTGCTAAATCACGTGGAAACTGCAATAGAAGAAGAAAAAGATTCCTAGCAAATGTCATGGTATTCGAAATTTTGATACAAACAGTATTTCTTTTTATATATTGTTATATATTTACATTAATTAATTAATTAAATGATTCTATTCTCTGCAAGTGAAATTTTTTTTTTTTCAATTTATATTTTTATAAACTAAAATTCCCCTTTCAGAATAAAGATATTGTATTAATTGATTCGTTTTTCATTTTACAAGCCTTCAAATAATAATTCTTTTGTAATAATAATACTTTTAAGTTACAAAATTCATACAAACATACATCGTATACTTTATATGTATTGACAAAACTGAAATGGGCTTCTGGGGAGACGGATTCGTCCTTTGAGCCCATTAAATTTTATATAATAACAACCAATCATTATTGAGAGAGTGACTCAACAATTCGACGAGAATGGAGAGAGTTAGAGCAAAAGAGTTGATAAGACGAAAAACCCTAGACTCCACCTTTTCAATGAGAGCTGTACGAGTGAAACCACCGCAGATGTGTGAAGCGTACTCAATTCAGGAACGAACAACACTCCTATAAAGAGCAAGCAACTGGGATGGTGTGAAGAAGTTCTGAAGGTGCCTCAGAACACCCAACTTCTTAGAAGCCTGTTTAGAAAGAGAAGTAATGTGATCTTTCCAAGAAAGATAACGAGAAAAAGAAACAAAAAGAATATTAAGGAGAGATGAAGGTTTGAGTTGAGTGTTTTCGAAGATATCATAGTTGTGTGGGAGATTGTGTCGAGAAGAGAGATGGAAGAGTTGAGTTTTAGAAGCATTGAAAATTACCATGTTTTCTCTGCCCCAATTTGAAATACGAGATAGATCAGAAGTTAGTTGCTCCAAGGTTACCCACCTTCCATCAATTAACTGTTGTTGGGAGGGGCGCCTTTCAAACTGAAAAGAGTAATGAAGGGTGGAGTGAGTCATCGGCAGAAAGTGTTGGTGATGGGTCAGATCCTTGAGGAACACAACTTCAATAGATTTATAAGATGAACGGTGACCATCTACAACAGCTGCTATAGAACGATCAAAGAAAGAGAGATAGACCAAAATAGGGAAGTTTGGAAATTAAAGCTTTGTGCCAGACTCTATCGAAAGCTTTCGATATGTCTAGCGCGACAGCAAAAGATTCACGTAAATGCCGAAGAGCGGAGGACCAAGAGTCAGAGTGAAGGAAATGGAGGTCACAAGTAGAGTGTTTCTTATGAAAGCCATACAGACGATCAGAGATAAGATTAGAAGAATTGAGGTGTTCCCAAATCTTCCTGTTAAGGATAGATTCGAAACTTAGAAAGAACGGAGGTTAAAGAAATGGGGAAGGTAGTTAGGGGGTTGAGATGGGGTCCCCTTTTTTCGGCACAGTCTGAATGAGCGCACGTTTCCAGCAAGAAGGGAAGGTTGAAGTAGAAAGACAGGTGAAATACTTTACCAAGGCAGGGTGCAAGCTCGGAAGCACAAGTTTCGAGAACCACAGGAGGGATACTATCAGGACTGTATGCCTCGTTGTGTTAAGCTCAGAGAGAGAAGAAATTACAATTTTAGGCATAAATGAGTTGGAGGGGGTTGAATTAGAGGCAAAAGTTTGAGCCAAGAGTTCCCCTTTAGAGGAAGACAAAACGGTGGTTGAACCGTCAGAAGATACTAGAGAAGGGAAAAAGGAAGAAGCGAAGTTAGAGTTGACATTTTTTGGAAAATGCCAGAAAAAACGTGAAGAAGAGGAACCAGAAAGATTATTGCATTTTTTACGGAGAAAAGAATTTTTAATGTTACGAAGGATAGATTTTGCACGATTCTGGGATGAAATATAAGTTGCGTGAGTTTCTGGAGTTTGAAGAAGACTGTAATCCCTGAAGGCAGCTTTCCTGAGACGGATAGCACGAGAACAAGCAGAGTTAAACCACGGTTTGTTAGGTTTAGTAGAAGTATGGTAAATATGAAAATTTCGTCGAATATTTTTTTTTTAAAAATCAATAAATATTTGTAGAAACGAATGTAACAGAAAAGTGGAGTTTTCCATTATATTTATGTTTTACAAGCAATTTCACACTTCATTCCAGAGTCAAGTAGGGAAAAATCTGTATTTTCTCAGTAAGAATACTGAAATATTATTAATAGAAATGTGGATATTTACGTCTTCATTTTGTCCTGGGTTCGTATTACGCCTCGAATCATCCATTAATATATGTAAAATAATAATTCACAAAACCTTATTCAAGGAATGGTACATTTATTGGCTTATATAATAATATTGTGATTGTCCAG
>SEYY01020660.1:5000-17720 GCA_009176605.1 Armadillidium nasatum | reverse complement strand
TATTTTTTTAAAGTAAATATTTTAAGTTATTTAATCATAATCTAAAAACAAAATGAAAAATTATTTCAATTAAAAATGATATTAGAAGTCAATTATAAATTTACAATACTTTTGAATATGATGACAGTAATAATAAAGTTAAAGGGTTGATAGACGCTGTTATTATTATTATTATTATTATTATTATTATTATTATTATTATTATTATTATTATTATTATTATTATTATTATTATTATTATTATTATTATTATTATTATTATTATTATTATTATTATTATTATTATTATTATTATTAATATTTATCATTGTTTATTATTATTATGTAAATTAAATTTATAAATTGTAGTCAGAAATGAAAAAATAATATGAAAGCAAATGCTTTCCTAAATTTTAAATTATATTTATTAACAAAAAATAATAAACAGTTACATTCTCATATATATATATATATATATATATATATATATATATATATATATATATATATATATATATATATATATATATATATATATATATATATAATATATATATATATATATATATATATATATATATATATGTTTAGGGGGAGGACGTAGCGCCGTCCGAGGCGATGCAAGTACCCCCCATTGGGCATAACCCACGGAGTGATAGGATGGGCTAGACTATTCCGTTTCACTCCGTTGCCCTTTGGTTCGTTCCTTTTCGCGTTTCACCTTCTCAGGGGGTTCCCTAGCGTACCCCGCCTCACACTGGAGTGTCTATGCTCCAACTACCTCTCCACCCCAATTCTTCACATGTTCCACATTTTACATGCACTTACTCTTACATTACCTAAAACAAAACAAAATAAAATGGCGAAACCAACAGCTGCCTCGGAGATGCTTGGGGGGCGGCATCCAAAGAATGCCCCTCAACCTCCACCCCTCACCCCATCATCACTTGGGAGTTGGCGGCCTCCGATGATGGGGATGGTGCCGCCATGACCCGGCGTCCGGCTTACCCCGATGCACGGTCTTCTTTTTTCCTTAATTTCTGCAACATTCGCGGTCTTTTTTCTAATTTCCCCTTTGTTGAACACCATCTCTCTTCTTCTAAACCTCATCTCTTATTTCTAACCGAAACTCAGGTGCTTGAGTGTGCTGACAGCAAACCTTATTCTGTTACCTCCTACTGTCTCTATCCTCAATTTTCAGCCAAAGGCGGTTGTTGCGCATATGTGCGCAACGATGTTATTTGCTCTCGTGTCTCTGATTTGGAGTCTCATGAATTTTCTACCTTATGGCTTAAGCTCTCTTGCAATTCTACTACTAAATTTATTTGTTCTGTCTATTTATCTCCTAATTCTACTGACTATAAAAATTCTTCGACTATTTAAACTCCAAAATAGAGCACATTCTATCCTCTTCTCCTTTCTCTGAAATCATCCTTTTAGGTGATTTCAATGTTCACCACCGCCAATGGCTTTCTTCTAGTTCTCAATCTCCAGCCGGTGAACTCGCCTTCAACTTTTCTATCCAGAACAAACCTTGAGCAGTTGGTGCAACTCCCTACCGTATCCCTGACCGTCTTGGTGATGAACCCAACATACTTGATCTTTTCTTAACCTCTTATCCTTCTCCTTATACTGTTAAACTCTTTCCTCCTCTGGGTTCATCCGATCACCTTCTTATCTCCGTATCTTGTTCTGTCTCTTCAAGTCTTCCGCAAGAACGGCCCCCGCCTTCGGCGAGGAGACGTCTGTGGCACTTCGGTGCTGCTAACTGGTCTGACTTGCGGTTGTACTTCTCTGATTTCCCATGGAATGATTATTGCTTTCGTGGGAGGGGTCCCTCGGAGTGTGCAGAGCGCATAACCGAGGTGATTCTCTCTGGCATGGAAGCGTACATTCCATATTCTTTCCCTTCTACTAAACCTAACAAACCTTGGTTTAACTCTGCTTGTTCTCGTGCTATCCGCCGCAGGGATACTGCCTTCAGAGATTACCGTCGTCTTCAAACTCCTGAAACTCATTGCTACTTATATTTCATCCCGGAATCGTGCAAAATCTATTCTTCGAGATACCAAAAACTCTTTTCTCCGCCGAAAATGCAATAATCTTTCTGGTTCTTCTTTCATCTCGCCCTTTCTGGCATTTTGCAAAAAATGTCAACTCTAACTTTGCTTCTTCCTCTTTCCCTCCTCTAGTCTCTTCTGATGGCACAACTGCCATTTTGCCTTCTACTAAAGCTGAACTCTTCGCTCAAACTTTTGCCTCTAACTCTACCTTAGACGATTCCGGAGCTATTCCTCCTCCTTCAACCCCCTCCAACTCATTTATGCCTAACATTGTAATTTCTTCTAAAGATGTAATTTCTGCTCTCTCTGAGCTTAACACTAAGAAGGCGTATGGTCCTGATGGTATTCCTCCTGCGGTTCTCAAAACTTGTGCTTCTGAGCTTGCACCCTGCCTTGGTAAACTATTTCGTCTTTGCCTTTCTACTTCGACCTTCCCTTCTTGCTGGAAACGTGCGCTCATTCAACCTGTACCGAAGAAGGGGGACCCTTCTCAACCCTCTAACTATCGTCCAATTTCTTTAACCTCCGTTCTTTCTAAAGTTTTCGAATCTATCCTTAACAGGAAGATTTGGAAACATCTCAATTCTTCCAATCTTATCTCTGATCGCCAGTATGGATTTCGTAAAGGACGTTCTACTGGTGATCTTCTTTCCCTACTTTCTGACTCTTGGTCCTCCGCTCTTCGGGGTTTCGGTGAATCTTTCGCTGTGGCGCTAGACATATCGAAAGCTTTCGATAGAGTCTGGCACAAAGCTTTGATTTCCAAACTTCCCTCTTTCGGAATCTATCCTTCTCTCTGTGACCTCCTATCTAATTTCCTTTCTGGTCGTTCTATAGCAGCTGTTGTAGACGGCCACCGTTCCTCCTATAAATCTATAAATAGTGGTGTTCCTCAAGGATCTGTCCTTTCTCCAACTTTTTTCTAATTTTCATTCAATGATCTTCTCTCTATTACTTCGTCTCCTATACACTCCTATGCCGATGACTCCACCCTTCATTATTCCTTTCAATTTGAAAGACGTCCCCCCAACAGCAGTTATTAGACGCAAGAAGGATTGCCTTGGAGCAACTGACCTCTGATCTATCCCTGATTTCAAATTGGGGCAGAGAAAACATGGTCGTTTTCAATGCCTCAAAAACTCAATTCCTCCATCTTTCTACTCGACACAATCTTCCACACAACTATGACATCTTCTTCGAAAACACTCAACTCAAACCTTCATCTGTTCTTCAATATTCTCGGTGTTTCTTTTTCTCGTGATCTTTCTTGGAAAGATCACATTAATCTCTCTCTCTAAACAAGCTTCTAAGAGGTTGGGTGTTCTGTGGCGCCTTCGTAGTTTTTTTACGCCACCCCAGTTGCTTGCTCTGTATAGGGGTGTTGTTCGCCCCTGTATGGAGTACGCCTCGCATATCTGGGGTGGGTTCCACACATACAGCTCATCTTTGAAAAGGTGGAGTCTAGGGCTTTTCGTCTTATCAACTCTCCTGCTCTTACTAACTCTCTCCAATCTCTTTCTTCCCGTCGAATTGTTGCGTCACTCTCTCTATACTATCGCCATTACAACGGACATTGCTCTTCTGAACTCTCACGTCGCATACCTCCTCCACTGAGAAGGGCTCGTGCGACACGTCTTTCTACACAGTCTCATCCTTTCTCTGTCCAACTCTCCGACCCCAGACTTAACCGCTATGCTCAATCTTACATGTACTCTACTGGTAAAGTCTGGAACACACTCCCTTTATCTGTTTTCCCAACTTCCTTTGACTTGCACACTTTTAAACGCCGTGTATCGGGTCACGTTGGCCATTAGCGACCCCGAATCCGATTACTTCCTAACTTCGGTGGATTTTGGTAGGCCTTGGGCCTTTGCCCACCGGAGGAGACATAAAATATATATATATTATATATATATATATATATATATATATATATATATATATATATATATATATATATATATATATATATATATATATATATATATATATATATATATATATATATATATATATATATATATATATATATAATAATTATAAAATTAATTAATATATTTATTAGAAACCAAAAAAAGAAAAAAAAAAAGAAAAAAACTAGTTATAAATTTATTTTTTTATAATTTTTATTATAATATTTAATCCAAATAATAAAAAACGGGAGACAGAAACATTTTAAATTTAAAAAGTTCATACAATCACCATTTCAAATCTTCACCTATTTACTAATGTACTTATTTTTTACTATTTATATTTGTACTCATTTATTAATTAATTTTAGCGTTTATTTATTATTTTATTTATTTCTTTATTTGCTTATTTACTTGTTTATTTAAGTCATTTCTTTTATTTTAATAAAAATAATATATATTAAAAATATAAAAGTTTACTTATAAGAAAAACTTGTTTTCTGTTACAAAATTACGTTTTCATTTTCTCAATATTTGAGGCCTAACTTTAACTAAAGTTCACATTATAATATTACTTACAATATTTTGCGCTGTTCTCTGCGATTTACAGGATATAGAATGCTTCTTTTTTTTAGATGATTTTGTATTATAATTGTGTGTGCAAATTATGGAAATAGAATGAAGAATGATTTATTAAATATAATATATCTACATTCAAGACATCTTTTGATTTTACTTTACTTTACTTTTTTTGTAACTGATTTTGTTTAGAGACATTGTTCTCCAAAAAGAAATAAATTAACAAAAAAATAAAATAAAAAAATGAGTATATATATATATATATATATATATATATATATATATATATATATATATATATATATATATATATATATATATATATTATATATATATATATATATATATATATATATATATATATATATATATATATATATACGGTGAGTTGGGAGAAATGCACAAAAGTCCGGGAGTGTATTCTACACATATAAGTGCATGATAAAAAAGAAAAGTAATCTGGCTTTCATTTGTTTTGAATTATAGCTTTTTAAATGTTTAAAATTTAACAACAAATCAAGTTGATTGCATATAGTAAACCACAAAAAATTATCATCTGTCAATTAATCACCTGTGAGTTGTGAATTATACTGCATGACAACTCTAATAAAGTTATAAACATTGTCTCACATATTCTTCAAATATGGAATTTGGGGACATGATGTTTGTCTATAGTTTTAGCTACACAAATGCTACAGCTATTCTTCAAGGTTATTATCAATATTTTAGGCACCGTTGAATTCCTGTTAAAAACGTATTTATCAAAATTTTAAACACTCTGTGTGTGATTTTTAGACTTCCCAGTGCACACAACACACCTGTATGTTTCCGTAGACAGGATTTAAAGGAAGCAGAAGTCATTCTGTATTTTGTGGAACAGAATTGAACGACTAGCTCACGAAAAATTGCCTTTCAACTTATATATATATATATATATATATATATATATATATATATATATATATATATATATATATATATATATATATATATATATATATATATATATATATATATATATATATATATATATATATATATATATATATATATATATATATAATTTAAAAAGAGTTCGGTAGAAAAATTGTGTAATCAAAATCGGATGGAAATAAATTATTTTTAAGTTGTATATATTTTAAATAAGTATATCCAAAAAACAAGTTTTCTAAATCTGTTTTTTAAAGTGACGTCACTATAAAGTTTTGATTAGAAATGCTTACATCATTAAATTATGTTTATAAGCTTTAATTTTTGTTTTTATTATTTTATGATTTAATCTTTTACAATAAAATATAATAATTATCTTTTCTATAACTAAAATATTAAAAGTTTATAAAAATTACATTTCTACGTCATCAAATCTTTCGAATCACAGAAAACAGAAAATTAAGGATAACATAAATAAGTTGGTAGCAATATATATATATATATATATATATATATATATATATATATATATATATATATATATATATATATATATATATATATATATATATATATATATATATATATATATATATATATATATATATATATATATATATATATATATATATATATATATATATATATATAATGAAGAATAAAAAAATTTAAAACAGAATTTGACGAAAGAAAAAACCTTATTTTTCGAAGCTCGAAAAAAAAAAAACGTAAAATTAGATTTTAAATTTTAATTTGTGAACGTTTTACATATGTTAATTATATTTAAATATTTTTTTTTTTTTTTTTTTTTAGCTTTAAAAATTTATTTAAAAATGACAGAATTTTTATTTATATAACCAACAAATGAACTCCTAATAAAGTATACGAACATGTTTACATTAAATTTATATTTTATTATTATTATTATTATTATTATTATTATTATTATTATTATTATTATTATTATTATTATTATTATTATTATTATTATTATTATTATTTATTATTATTATTATTATTATTATTATTATTATTATTATTATTATTACTATTTTTATTAATTATCATGGTTATTATTATTATTATTAT
Organism: Armadillidium nasatum; assembly: GCA_009176605.1. Taxonomy (NCBI): domain Eukaryota; kingdom Metazoa; phylum Arthropoda; class Malacostraca; order Isopoda; family Armadillidiidae; genus Armadillidium; species Armadillidium nasatum. The sequence goes on along the minus strand of SEYY01020660.1, from coordinate 11,170 downwards.
TATTATTATTATTATTATTATTATTATTATTATTATTTTTATTAATTATCATTGTTATTATTAATTATTATCTATTATTATTATTATTATTTATTATTATTATTATTATTATTATTATTATTATTATTATTATTATTATTATTATTATTATTATATTATTATTATTATTATTATTATTATTATTATTATTATTATTATTATTATTATTATTATTATTATTATTATTATTATTATTATTATTATTATTATTATTACTATTATAATTAATAATAATGATTATTATTACTATTATTATTATTATTATTATTATTATTATTATTATTATTATTATTATTATTATTATTATTATTATTATATTATTATTATTATATTATTATTATTATTATTATTATTATTATACTATTTATCTCTTCTATAAAAAAATAATTATATTATAGCTTCCCATTTAATTTAAAAAAATATAGATATTTATTTTGTTTTTCCATAATTTAAAAAAATAATAGCCTACTCTATTTTAAACTTTTACTTTATAATATATAACATACGTTTGTTATTTAAAAATTATTTCTTAACAGGTTTTAATACAATGTCCAGTATCTGAAATTAGTGACTCTTAAAAGGGGACCGTTCTAGCGTAAAATAAAGGTTACTCGACTATCTTCATAGAGAACGGCTTTAAAGGAAAAGCCTTGTTCTATCTTTTCTGTTTCTTTGAGAAAAAGTTATAAGAAAGTTTTTTTTTTACCGGGGTTTGAACCCACCCCATTTTTTTTCTGACTTTTTTTACAAAATCCTTCATAAAATACATAATATTTAATATTTTTTTCTGTTTTTTTCGTTTAGGAATTGGAAACATATGTAGCTTTTAAAAAAATGCTTAAAAAAGTTGATAGCTTTTGGTATAAGTAGTTTGGTATTCGCCTAAACTCATTTGAGGATTTTTTTTTTTTTTTCAACTGCTGACAAATTTCACTCGATTTTTAAAAATCTGGGAGATAGTCCCAGCTCACACTCCGTTGGTACCTTTCCTCTATGTGTTTCTAGTTCACATAGAAAATTTGATAAAAAGTGGTGAGAAACTTTTTTTTTGGCAAATTTTTTTCTCTAAAAAAATGATATTTCGTAAAAATAACCTAAAAGTAATATCGTAATTTGACTGGTCATATCTCAGCAACCATTTGGAGTTATGAAAAACTAATTACATATTTGGAATCAGCAGAACATTTGCTATAAGAATAAGAAAAACAATACAGATCTATGAAAATTAAAATTTTCTTTGTTTTTCAATTTTTTCAAGGTCATTTTTACAAGGGTTACTTTAAAAGGCTTTTTCTCAGGAACCGCTTGGAATTTTAAAAAACTGATCACAGATTTGGAATCGGCATAGATTCTACTATAAAACTGATGAAAAAAAAGTTTAATCATAATTTAATCACAGTCCAAAAGGACGAAGTCACTCTAGAACGGCCCTCTTAACTTCTCTTAAAATATTTTTGGGTTAATTAAATAAAGTGAATGTTAACTGCGCAAAAGACAACTACAGAAAAACGTTTAGCAAGAAATTTTCGTTTGCTGCGGTGTTTTGTGATGGTATTTGCTAGTGATAATAAAAAGCAAATGATAATTCGTAGAAAATTTTCATTTTTATGTTTTAACAATAAACCTTCAACTTATATTTATAAAATTTTCAAACTCTACTATATTTCTTCATTCTTTATTGTGAAATTGACTTTTGATATTTAAGGGAGCCAATCTCAAGAGATGTTTTGGGAAGGAGTGGATGGATGAAGAATATTCCATGGATGTTCTCCTCATACCATCCATCATCGATTCAGTAGTTTGGTCTAGATTTCTTTTTTAATTTGAAAAATGAAAATATTGCGTCTGTTTGTGTGTGTATACAAATCTGAAGGATCTTTAAGTGAGACTTGAAAAGTGGAAGGTGCCCCCCACATATCTTACTTTTAAGCCCTTAAAAAATATGATACGTTTGAAGGGGACGAACTATTGGGCACCATAGCACTCCGTATGTCAAATAGATGGTCTTCATAAATTTTAGATTTGCCTTCCATCTTCCTATATATATATATATATATATATATATATATATATATATATATATATATATATATATATATATATATATATATATATATATATATATATATATATATATATATATATATATATATATATATATATATATATATATATATATATATATATATATATATATATATATATTATATATATATATATATATATATATATATATATATATATATATTATATATATATATATATATATATATATATATATATATATATATATATATATATATATATATATATATATATATATATATATATATAATATATATATATATATATATATATATATATATATATATATATATATATATATATATATATATATATATATATATATATATATTTTCTTAAATAACATTCTACAGGAGATCTTTCCCTACTTTCTGATTCTTGGTCCTCCGCTCTTCAGGGTTTCGGTGAATCTTTCGCTGTGGCGCTAGACATATCGAAAGCTTTCGATAGAGTCTGGCACAAAGCTTTGATTTTAAAAATCTTCCTTCTTTCTGTAACCTTCTCTCTAATTTTCTTTCCAGTCGTTCTATAGCAGCTGTTGTAGACGGACACAGTTCTTCCTATAAATCTATAAATAGTGGTGTTCCTCAAAGATCTGTCCTATCTCAAACTCTTTTTCTAATTTTCATCAATGACCTTCTCTCTATTACTTCGTCTTCTATACACTCCTATGCCGATGACTCAACCCTTCATTACTCCTTTCAATTTAAAAGACGTCCCTCCCAACAGCAGTTTATAGATTCAAGAAGGATGGCTTTGGAGCAGCTGACCTCTGATCTTTCTCGTATTTCAAATTGGGGCAGAGAAAACATGGTCGTTTTCAATGTCTCAAAAACTCAATTCCTCCATCTTTCTACTAGACACAATCTTTCACACAACTATGATATCTTCTTCGAAAACACTCAACTCAAACCCTCATCTGTCCTCAGTATTCTCGGTGTTTTTTTTTCTCGTGATCTTTCTTGGAAGGATCACATTATTTCTCTTTCTAAACAAGCTTCTAAGAGGTTGTATGTTCTGAGGCGCATTCGTGATTTTTTTACTCCCACCAGTTGCTTGCTCTGTATAGGGGTGTTGCTCGCCCCTGTATGGAGTATGCCTCTCGCATCTGAGGTGGTTCCACATACAAGCTATTCTCGAAAAAGTAGAGTCTAGGACTTTTCGTCTCATCAACTCTCCTGCTCTTACTAACTCTCTCCAGTCTCTTTCTTACCGTCGAATTGTTGCATCACTCTCTCTATACTATCGCTATTACAATGGACATTGCTCTTCTGAACTCTTACGTCGCATACCTTCTCCATTGAGAAGGGCTCGTGCGACACGACTTTCTACACAGTCTCATCCTTTCTCTTCCCAACTCTCCGACCCCAGACTTAATCGCAATGCTCACTCTTACATGTACTCTACTGGTAAAGTCTAGAACACACTCACTTTATATGTTTTCCCAACTTTCTTTGACTTGCACACTTTTAAACGCTGTGTATTGGGTCCCGTTGGCCATTAGCGAACAGATCCGGAATTTTCCCAACTCTGGTGGAATTTGGTAGGCCTTCGGCCTTTGCCCACCAAAGGACACATAAATATATATATATATATATATATATATATATATATATATATATATATATATATATATATATATATATATATATATATATATATATATATATATATATATATATATATATATATATATATATATATATATATATATATATATATATATATATATATATATATATATATATATATATATATATATATATATATATATATATATATATATATATATATATATATATATATATATATATATATATATATATTATTATGTTGTTATGTTATAGTTTCCCATTTATTTTAAATCAGCGTAAATTTTTATTTCAGTTTTTCAAATTTTTAAAACTAATAATCAATTTTTATTTGAATTTTTAATTTATAATATATAACATACGTTTGATATTATAAAATTAATAAGTTAACAGGTTTCAGAGCAATTTTTTTTAAAGTTGACTATATATATATATATATATATATATATATATATATATATATATATATATATATATATATATATATATATATATATATATATATATATATATATTATATATATATATATATATATATATATATATATATATATATATATATATATATATATATATATATATATATATATATATATATATATACTCTAATCTGCAAAATGTTACAATTTTCATTCGTCTAATTGTGCAGTAAAAAAATTTAAATTCTATTTGCATATATATATATATATATATATATATATATATATATATATATATATATATATATATATATATATATATATATATATATATATATATATATATATATATATATATACAGAGATGGGCATCGTTACATGAAATTGGGTAGCGTTACCGTTACTCGTTACTTGAGAGAAAAGGTGTAGCGTTACCGTTACATCGTTACATTTTAAAATCCTTTGAAGCGTTACCGTTACTCGTTACATGTAACGCGTGACTTTTGGTCAGTTTCGGGCTTAATTATTAGTTTACAGTTTTCGTACATGATCATATGTATACATATTTACTGCTGACGATTAAATCATTGGATTAACTAACAGTTTTTAAACTTTTATTCAAAAAGTGCAATTTATATTACTATCATTGACCAAATAATATAAATATAGTTTTTAAAAATGTTATATATATTTTAAGTTTCATTATATAAGTTTAGTGCAATAAATGATATACATTTATGGAATTTAGTGATGCAATATTATCCATATTTGAAATTTTTTATAATTTATTTTTTTAATAAACGTAGAAGATTATCTGAATTGTGCTTCACATTGAACCCTAGTTAGCCGATCTTCTTTCAACATTGTTTAATTTTATTGGACGGTGTGCAAAGTATTAAGAGTAGATATTATTAATATTAATAATGATAATGGAAATAATAAAAAAATTGACAGTAATAATGTATTGTAAAGTTAGGTAATAATAATAATAATAATAATAATAATAATAATAATAATAATAATAATAATAATAATAATAATAATAATAATAATAATAATAAGTAATAATTAAGATCTATTTAACATAGTTAATCACTTAATAATAAATGATAATAATTTTCAGTAACCATATTGAGCATAAATAAAATTAAAAAAGAAAGACATAAGGATTTTATTTATAGTAACTTAATATATTATATATATATATATATATATATATATATATATATATATATATATTATATATATATATATATATATATATATATATATATATATATATATATATAATATAATATATATATATTTTTTTTTTTTACAGAACGCCACCACTCACGGCAGAGCCCTTTTCAAGGAGGGGGCACGTAACATGCACAAAGCTTATTCAAACACACACCTCACAAAGTAACATTGCCCTAGGTGGGCGCAGACGGAAGCCTTGAAGAGTGGAAGATTAAATAAGGAGGAAAAATAAATGATGGTAGAGAGTTCCACAGAAGAGGTGGCTGGAAAGAAGGAGGTACCACAAATGGCTAGCCTGGGATTTCCTACGTCCTCACAAAATTGGTGCGAAGCAGGGCACCCCTTGTGCAACGAGGACGACGCAACGGTGGAGGAATGCGAGAGGCCAATTCCCTGAGCACCTGCCATTGCAGTACCTGTAGAAAAGAGATAGCGCGCCAACGTCACGTCGCAAAGACAGAGGTCAAGAGAGTTTGAAAATAAGGGAACAGTTTATTAAGTCTCTTAGCTTTTTGACTCAACCCTATCCAGAAGAGAGGAGGAGCCGGAGCCCCCCCAAATGTGAGAACAGTACTCCATATAAGGACGAATAAGACCCTTATATATTGGAGTAACTGCTCAGAAGAAAAAAATTCTCGCAATCTGAACAGGACTCCCAGCTTCTTAGAGGCCGCTTTAGCAACCATTGTAATATGTGGTTTCCAAGATTTTGTTGTTTATGTTTAGAACAAGAATGTTAATGTTATTTACAGGTGAGACGGGAGAGAAATCGAAGAGGATAGGAAAGTTGGGA
>SEYY01020659.1:187500-192500 GCA_009176605.1 Armadillidium nasatum | reverse complement strand
ATCAGAATATAAATAAAGACTACTAAAATATGTTAAATTATCCGTGGGTTTTTATCTATCTATCTATCTATCTATCTATCTATCTATCTATCTATCTATCTATCTATCTATCTATCTATCTATCTATCTATCTATCTATCTATCTATCTATCTATCTATCCATCAGTCTCTTTATCAGTCTGCTTGCTTGTCTATTACATTTTTTATGCATTTTTTTAGTGCTTTTGCTTTTTTTGTTGGGTATCTAAAATATTTACCTGAGTCTTGATTTGCAAACTTCAAACAATTAACTGCTACCTTTTCAAGATGTTTAGAGTCTTATTTCTGTAACACAGTATTTGTTATTTTTTTTATATACTCTTATAGGTACTGAAAATATTGAAAATTATTTTCATCAGTAATTTACACACTCTATTTTCCTCTTACACATATTTGCGATTATAATAATGAGCTTCGCCCTGAAGAAACTGACCTCTTAATCAAGATTCAGAACCGTTTAAGCTGGTTATATAAACATTTCGCGTACTTGAAGTCTCATAAATGTACTACTTTCCTTTGATTAACACTCACTGCAACAATGTGTTGCAGTGAGTGTTTATTAGACTGTCCGAAATTATTTTTAAAAAAGTTGACTAGACTGAAGCACTGGAGAGAAAAATGAGCTAGACTTGTTCAAGTTTGAACAGAAAGATTGGATCTCACTGTTCAGATTTGCGTAAAAAAAATTAAGGAAATTAGACAATCAAAATTTACACAAAAAAGTGGTTTAGACCTTCGAAGTTTTTCAAATGTTTGATGTAAAAAAATAAATAAATAAATAAAATTTGAAAAATGTTTTAATTCACATGAGGTCTCTTCTTAAAATGGCTTAAAACAGGAAACAGAATGATTAGTGTTTATTTTCAACATTTTATCACAGTATAAGAAAGGAAATTAAAAGAAGAAGCGATTTTGATTGATGAGATCATTTTCCTTTTAATAAAATATAGAACCTGTTTAAGTGATTTAAAAGAAAATGAAACTTACTCAAGTTTATTTATAAATTTTCTTTAAAAATTAGTAATGTGAGCTATTATTTATTTAATTAATAATATAAAAGAACATTAATAGAAAAAATGCTTAGAGCAAAAGTTCCAATAAATTTTGGCAATTAGTTCAGAAGTTCAGAAGTTGTTTCGGATATGCATGATATATTTATTGAATTGATTTAACGTTTGATTTTGTAGATTCTTTTATTGAAACTGCAAAAAAAAATTATGTATTTTCAATTTACTTTCTCAGGACAACAACGAAACTGAAAACTTTGTTTCAACGACAAAGCCAACAAACAGTATTTAATATTATTCGCTCTCAAAATACCCTTTGAAATGGTAACAATACTTCTAATTAATTGAATATGTAAAAGGTAGAATATATTTAAGATAAAAAAGCTAATTTCTATAATTAAATAAGGGAGATTTAATATGTGAATAAAAATTTAAGTTGTATTAATATATATATATATATATATATATATAATATATATATATATATATATATATATATTATATATATATATATATATATATATAATTTTACTTCTGCTAATGAGGATTCAAACTCGGGCCTCTCAGATGTTAAGACAATGCGTTAACCACTACACCAACTGATGGTACAAAAAGGAATCTGTCGGAACTGCTCCTGACATATCGCCTAGGCAGACAGTCCCTGTTGAATCCTCCGACCACACTTGGGCGTAGGGTTAACAAGCCAGAGCTCTATCCTCGTAAATCGCAGATACATAAGTGGCAATTCTTGAATAACATATGTATCTGCGATCATCGTTGTTGTGAATTTTTTTTTACTTTCATATATTTATTCAACTCAGTCAGAGCAGACTCGGTTAAATTCGAACATAATCCTGTACTGAATTTTGGATCATTGGAGTCCTCAAGGACAACATCCCGCAAAGATGAGAATCCAAAAGATTTAGGTTCCTGAGATTTTTAAAATTTTCGTTACTTGAAGTCTTTTAAACTTAATTTACTATCACCGGTGTTTTACTTAATGATGATGAAACTAGTACTATTAACTATTATATTTACCCATTTACTTCATTAGACTGCAATGGACATATTTCCATGTTGTTCTCAGTATTGAAATTGAAATTTTATTATACAAAATCTGCAATTTTCTAAAAATTTATTCTTAAAAAAATGCATATAATCAGTAATTCAAATGAATGCTGACTATACTTCTTCATTATAATTAAATTTATCCCAATTAAAATTATATGAAATTTTCTTAACCTAAAGTTTCAGAATTTTTGAATTTTTTGCAAATTTTTGGCAATCCCGGCCAGAGCCCTAGCCTCAGCCTGGCCCTGGCCCAAGCAAAATTCCAACCTCGGTCTGTCCCTATATGTATGTTATGTGAGTATTATATATATATATATATATATATATATATATATATATATATATATATATATATATATATATATATATATATTATATATTTATATTATGTATATGTCTCTGTTGTGTGTATGTGTATTTGTATGAGGTTGTTTGTTGTATGTATATGTATGAATGTACCTTGAAAAAAATTAAGAAAATATGAAAAAAGGAAAATAATGAATTATTTTATTTATAACTTTCTGAATAAAACAGGTGCTAGTTTAGAATATATTAAATAATATGGAATAATAATAATATACGCGTAGTGAAATAAAATGGAAATGCAAAGAATGTAAGGTGGTTTAAAATGGAATAAATAAATGGTGGGTAAAATAAAAATTTAAAAATTTGCTAAATTGATGTGCATGAATTAAAAGAATAATTTCACTCTTAGTTTCTCGTAGCCTAATAGTAACGTCATTTATTTCCATTCATGAAGATCAGCATTCGAATCCTTCTCCAGCCAAATTTGAAATATATATTTTTTTATGATTATTTACATTTGAAATGGTATTGGCCGCTGGGATGTGTCATATATGATCAACGAATAAGTATTTGAAGCTGTTGGCTATAGGAGACTTTGATAAATACGAGATCACATAAAGTTTTCTATAACAAAGAGGAAGGCTTTGTGCCTCCCGGCACTCATAGACAGAAGGGGCTGGTGCGTGACGTGCCTCCGTTCACCTCAAGGAAACCCGCCAGGAAGGAGCAGGGGATGAGCTGTGAGCTGGGGATTGGTTGAGAGGAATCCTCTTAAAGGAGCTGGATGAGATCCAGAACATCCAATTAGTGTTAAGAATCAGTTTGAGAGGGGTAAGGGTAGTAACCCCAGAGAAACCCATAACTTGGAGGCTACGCCACCAAAATAATCTCAAAGCAGAAGCGTGAATAACTGTAAATGCACAAAATGAGATTTATGAAAGAGATTGAGAAAAATGGGGTGCTCGGCTATGCCACCATCTCCATGCTGGGAAATAGTAAGGGGTGTAGTATACCTCTCTGAGATGTAGCTGAACCCTCAAAACGAGACCAGGAAAAGATTGAAAAAATGGAGTGTTGTGGCTACGTCATCAACCTCTATGGGAGAGAGTGGTAGAAGGAGAATGGAGGGAGAGGGCTATATCTTTTCGGTGTGTGGTCGACACCTCAAAACAGGATTCGAAAAAGAAGTTGATAAAAATGGGGTACTGGAAAAAAAGAGGCCAGGAAGGAGCCTGAACTTGCTACCTTACAGAAAATGGCCTCACGAAAGAGGGTGAGGTCGACCTGGTCGAGCTAGATTTGCAATTACAAGTGAAATGCCGACATGCCATTTTAGCGGTGGAAAACACGTACCTTACTATCTATATATATATATATATATATATATATATATATATATATATATATATATATATATATATATATATATATATATATATATATATATATATATATATATATATATATACATTATTTGAAGTAATTATTTTTAAATTTTGGATTTCGTGTTTGGAAAATATCTTTTTCCAACATTTTTTTCCCAGTGGGCTTAAAATTTCTTCTTGAAATGTTATTTGCCTCGTCATTACAAGAACAAAAATAACCCGCCTTCATCCCATAAAAAAATGCTTGATTACTGATTTCCTTTCAAGCACAATAAATACTTTCAAGAATATTCAGGAACTCTTTGAGATTTACTTTTAATTTATTTTTAATTATAATTTAATAAAAACATGTTAAGTTTAAATTGCATTTATATTGACTAATTAAAATAATGTCGAAAGGTGTTAGAGTAATTGTTGCAATTTTAATTTTACTAATTTCACATTTGAAAACAAATCAATTGAATAAACATTGAAAACTATTACAGAAATGCATTATTCGTTCCGTTACTACAATATTTAGGTTAAAGGGCTGGTCTTATACCTAGAGTAGATCCTATTAAACAACTACCTAGAAAGCTCCCCTTCAAAAATAGGGAAATGCTCATGAGATATAAAAAAAAATCCATTTTATTTTGACGACTTAACTTTCCATATTTTAATTCATGTAAAAATCTGCTCCTCATTTGCTTTTATAGTTGTTTCGATTTCCACTTTCCGATTATGTTCTTGCTGATTCAGATAGAACTGCCCAGCTTCATAATTTCAACCTTTTAAATTTATATTCTTTAAAACTTCTCTTTGATCTCTCTCTTAATAGCATTTCTATTGTTCTTATCTCTCTTGACTTTTCTATCGTCTGTTCTCTGAATAATATAATCTTTGTTGGTCTCAACAGAAACAACAATTGGGTGATTTTATGAACTCTGATAACAATCTGCTAAGTCTTTGAAATTTCTTTCCATCCTCACAGTTATTTCATTTATATTAGTAATACTACTACACACTCCCCTTTGTATTGAATACTGTTTTCGAATCTTAAAGGCTACAATTCCTCCCTGTTTTTGAGTAAGGTCGACTCCAAGAGCGAAAGACAGATATTTTATCAATTATATTCTAATCCCTAGAATTCATATAGGTACAACAAGGGAATGAATTATCAGTAGTCCACCGCCTTTGCTGCGCCTTCGCAGCC
>SEYY01020659.1:175000-180000 GCA_009176605.1 Armadillidium nasatum | reverse complement strand
TCGTGTAAACAAATATCTTCTAGTCAGGAATCTCCCATGAAAAGAGAGAACTCTTTTTCTCGACCCGAAATTTCTGCTGAGAGGGAAACATCATCATCTCATTATTTATTTTCTCAGACAGAAACTTTTACTGAGAAGGAAACAACTTTACAGCGAGATATGTCCATTCTGTCTGTATTTTCTGAGCAAGAAAAGAAAGAAGATGAAGTTTCTTCTTGCTATAGTGAATTTGAGTATAGCGGAACTCAAATTTCAAATTGGGTAAGAATAGACAAGCGAGGAATTGAAGAGACAGATTGTTATGTTGAGATAACTATCTCATCGGAAAAGGAATCACAAATTGAAAAACCGATAACTTCTAGTCAGGTACTCTCAACGAAAGGAGAGAATTCTCCTGAAATTTTTGTTGAGAGGGAAGAACCGTCATTTCAGGATTTATCGATTCTTCCTACATTACCTAAATGGGAAAGGAATAAAGATGAAGTTTCTTCTTCATCTAAAGGTTTTGTGGAACAAGATGAAAGAGAAGAAAGCTCTGTTTCTTCTAACGTTTTCAGTTGGGCCGAAAATACATTGTCGTCCAAGCTGTTGAGTAGTCAATCTATAACTATTTCTTCCGAAACGGAATCGAAAATCGGACAACTAAGAATCGGAAAGTCAGAATTCGAATCCGAAAATGAAGTCCATTCTAGTACGTTAGATGGAAAATCTGTTGTTGAAAATGACAACGAAGAATCTAAACATGATTTGCATATAGTGAAGAGTAGAGATCGTTCTTTATGTAACGAGAGGAAAGCAGTTTAAAAGTCATGGTTGGACTGTGAGAAAGTTTCCCAATCGTTTCCACCTCAGAATAAACGACATATAAGAAAGAAACAGGAGGACGCAGATTATTATTTCGTTACAAAGTCAGAGGCAGAGGATTCATCGCAAAATGGCGCTACTATCATCAATCGAAGAAAGTTAGGAACTATACGATCAAAGAATTCTATCAGTGCGCTGAACGATATGGCTCCAGCCCTTACAAGTAATTGTCTTAAGAGGACCGAATTTGCTGAAGACAGTTCTGCATGTAATATCGGTTCCTCTCTCCAGTGTAAAGAGTCAGTTCAAGGAACTAGTCCTAATAAGCAAGATAAAGATGGTTCTGAAGGACACAAGGAAGAAAAAGACGCACCTTCGCAGACGACCAAAAATCCGATGGTGCCGCTCAACGAGTTTAAAAGAAGTATGGAATGCAAGACGTTTGAAGAATCAAGCGATCCGCAATCAAAAACTTTCAAATTCAGCGTTGCTGTTAACGGGAAATGCTTTGAAGCAACAGGTAGCAAAAAAATATTGTCTAAGGCCGTTGCCACGAAGGAAGCCATGAGTAAGCTGTTTAATCTCGTTATCCTCCCCTTCATGGATCTTCAATGTGTCCCACTTACATCACACCCTAATTTGCATACGCTGCAGAATCCAGCGGATAAAATTGCCAAGAGTGTATACGAGAAATTCCTTTCTTCGACATCTGAAAAACTGAATCTTTCTCACAGAAAATTTCGGGTACAACAAATACGTCTGTACAAATACAGAAGAAAAGGAAAAGTTATGACAAGAAGATACTAGGGCAATTCGGAAAAGACCAAGCTTAAAAATTCCGGAAATTTTGAAATGGACAATAGTACTGGAAAGGCCCAATCTAGCGAAGAGTTGACTGATAGTTTGAATAGATTTGGTGCCCACTACTGAATAAGATATAAGAAAAGCCTAAAAAGAGAATATCGCGGTAGTGTAGAAAGTTAATTTAAGAAATTCCCCGGAATTTCTTCTTAAGGGGGGACGTATGTCACAATGGAAGACACTCCATTGTTACGTTTTTGAACTTCGCACCCATTTAATAGTAATTTACGAATGAAAATTATAAAATTAATAATTCAACAGTTTAAAATGCAGTGCGAATATATTGAGATCGGTCCGTTTAATAATAGAAGATATGAAGAACAAAAAAATATTTCATAGATAACTCACGCGACACGTAAATTACGATAGTATCTTAGTTAATGAAGTCAGATACTTAAACGTGTTACCTTAATTAATTAGGGGTCATTTCACATGATCGTAATCTAAAAGAGAGAAACCCGGCAAAAGGGTTAATATAATAGAGCGACAGGAGAAGTTGAATACCTCCTGATAGAAGTTAAATAGATAGGAGAAGTAGAATACCTCCTGAAGAATTAAAAAGAGATAGGAGAAGTTAAATACCTCCTGAAAGATTAAGTATTAAAGGAGAAGTAGGATTCCTCCTGAAGAATTTAAGAAGATTAGGAGAAGTAGAATTCCTCCTGAAAGTTAAATAGATTGGAGAAGCAGAATTCCTCCAGAGAAGAATAGGAGAAGTAGAATTCCTCCTAGAAGAATAAGAATATTGGAGAAGCGAATACCTCCAAAGAAGGATAATAGGAGAAGTAGAATTCCTCCTAAAGATACTTTGCTTATATATATATATAGAAATTAAAAGGAATATTATTATATTTTATTAAATATTTAAATCATCCCTAGACATTATTAACAGGTGAATAAGAATTCCGGGCTCACAAGACAGACGTTGGTCCACCCCGGATTACGTCTTGTGACAATATATATATATATATTGTAATGATAATTCAAAAACGTTGTTGTTGTTTGTATTTTTGTTACTTTGTTTGATTTGCTCAAACAAATTCCGTGTAATGGATCTTTTCAGTCTTTAATCTGATTTTGCAGTTATTTTTATCCAAATCTGGTGGATTCTATGTAAGCCGCAGACCTTTTTCCACCATAGATTAATTGATAAATAGATAGATAGATAGATAGATAGATAGATAGATAGATAGATAGATAGATAGATAGATAGATAGATAAATATTTGTGTCTCAAAAACCAGAAAATATAGTCTAAGTGAGCGTTTCTTAAACTTTTTCTATTGCGATTCTCCATCTTGGAAGAAAATGTTTTCGTTATTATTATTATTATTATTATTATTTTAGTGAGAGCCTTTTTCAATCTAAATAAAAATTAAAAATAAAATCGAATAAATACAAAAAAAAATTTTATTCTTTAAAGAATAAGATTAAAATTATCTCTAATTGGACTGGCTTGGCTACAAATTCTATCCCAAAAGATGAAATCAAGGTTCGACATTTTGGTGATGGATGGAAGGATCTCAATACATTTTCTATCTCCTTCAAACTTATCAATGTTTTGTTTTAATACATTCAAAAATTCTCGCGATCTTTTTGAACCCCTCTCGAGACCTCGACTTTAAGAGCCCTCGTCTGAGACTAATATCAAAATTTTATTCACAATCCTTAAAAAAAAAAAAAAAAAAAAAAAATTACAATATGCCTACGAAAATGACCTTTCAGGATCAGCAGGACCCTTTACTCTGTTGGTATTATATATATATATATATATATATATATATATATATATATATATATATATATATATATATATATATATATAATATATATTATATATATATTATATATATATATATATGCTGTTTATTTATCTCTTAATTCTACTGACTATCCTAAATTCTTCGACTATTGAAACTCAAAAATAGAGCTTCTCTCTTTTCTCCTTTCTCTGAAATCATAATATTAGATGATTTCAATAATCACCACTGCCAATGGCTTTCTTCTAGTTCTAGCTGGTGAACGTTCTTTCCATTTCACTATCCAAAATGACCCTGATGCAGCTCTCTACTTGTATCCCTGATCGTCTTGGAGATGAACCCAACATTCTAGACCTTTTTCTAACTTTTAATCCTTCTCCTTATACTATTAAACTCTTTCCTCCTCTGAGTTCGTCCGAACTCCTTCTTATCTCTGTATCCTCTTTTATCATTTCAAGTCTTCCGCAGGAAAGACCCCCTTCTATAGAAAGGAAACGTTTAGGCCATTTCGGTGCCGCAAGCTGGTCGGACATGCGGTCGTATTTCTTTGATTTCCCGTGGAATGATTATTGTTCAGTGGGAGGTGATTCTCTCCGGCATGGAGGGGTACATTCCATTTTCTTTCCCTTCTACTAAACCTAAAAAAAAACTTGGTTTAACTCTGCTTGTTCTCGCGCTATCCGCCGCAGGAATATTGCCTTCAGGAATTACCGTCGTCTTCAAACTCCAGAAACCCACGCAACTTATATTTCTTCCCGGAATCGTGCAAAATCTATCCTTCATAACACTAAAAAGTCTTTTCTCCGTTGAAAATGCAATACCTTTCTGGTTCCTCTTCTTCACGTTCTTTCTGGCATTTTGCAAAAAATTTCAACTCTAATTTTGCTTCTTCCTCTTTCCCCACTTTAGTATCTTCCGACGGCACAAATGCTTTTTTACCTGTTTTACCTTCTAAAGCAGAAGTCTTCGCTCAGACTTTTGCCTCTAATTCAACCTTAGACGATTCCGGAGCTATACCACCTCCTTTAACCCCTTCCAACTCATTTATGCCTAAAATTAGAATTTCTTCTAAACGTGTCATTTCTACTCTCTCTGAGCTTAATACTAAGAAGGCGTATAGCCCCGATGTTATTCCTCTTATGATTCTCAAAACTTGTGCTTCCGAGCTTGCACCATGCCTTGGTAAATTATTCGTCTTTGTCTCTCTACTTCAACCTTCCCTTCTTGCTGGAAACGTGCACTCATTCAGCCTGTGCCGAAGAAGGGGACCCCTCTCAACCCTCTAACTACCGTCCAATTTCTTTGACCTCCATTCTCTCTAAAGTTTTCGAATCTATCCTAACAAGAAGATTTTAAAACATCTCAATTCTTCTAATCTTATCTCTGATCGCCAGTATGGCTTTGGTAAGAAACGCTCTACTGGGGATCTTCTATCCCTTCTGTCTGACTCTTGGTCCTCTGCTCTTCGGAATTTCGGAAAATCCTTTGCTGTTGCTCTGGACATACCGAAAGCCAACGATAGAGTCTGTCACAAAGCTCTGATTTCTAAACTTCCCTCTTTCAGTATCTATCTTAC
>SEYY01020659.1:130000-165000 GCA_009176605.1 Armadillidium nasatum | reverse complement strand
ATTCTCAAAACATCATTACTATTTAAAAGAATAGATATATAAAACGTCTCACTATGAAACTGTAGATAGACCCTTCTACGATTCCTGAAAGTTTGACCAACTTTGGTCAAGAAACAAAAGAGTTATATGAGAAAGAGTGAAGTTGCCAAATTGGACTAAAAAATATACGTCACTCTTTTGGATATAATGTTTTTGTTTCTTGATCTAAATTGCCAAAATTTTCAGAAATTTTAGAAGAAGAGTTTTCTAAAGTTTCGTCATGACACATTTTAGATATCTATTTCTGAAAAAAAGGAATTATGTTTTGAAATTAAAAAAAAGGAAAAAAATTTTTTTTAAATTTTCAAACTTTTTGTTTTATTATTATACATCACAACGTGTATTTAGAGATAGATATCTAAAATGTCTCAAGTTGAAACTTTAGCTATGCCCTTTTTCTAGAGTTCCTCAAAATTTGGACAATTTTAGTCAAGGAAAAAAAGTTATATCGAAAAAAGTGAAGGAGTTTGTATCTCAAAATCTATTAAGTTACAGAAATTTGACAAGTATTAGGAAATGCTTATCTTCCACAATAATGGAGAGATTCCAAATTTTTATTTGTACTTCATAGAGTAAAATTTTTATTCCACAATATAATCGAAAAAAAAATGTCCAACCATTCTCAAGCGAGTTACTTGGATAGTCAAAAAATTGTTGCTTATATAAGGGTTTCTGTAACCCAAAACAATTTGTTGCAAACATGTTTTATAATCCCGTCTTGAAACTTCAACAACATTAATAAACAGAAATAGCTACACATTTTAATATTCTCTCCTACATACAAAACAAATACAACTAAAAATACTTCAACGCTCGGAAAGTTCAATCGCACATCGTTTCGAACTATTATTCTTTGTTATTCATTGTGATGGCTCTGATGCAAGGCTAAGTCTACCAAGAATAAGTTTTAAGAGATTCTTCCATCTGCCCAACAAAACGTTTAAGACATCATTCTTATGTACTCGGAATGGTTAAGGATGACTGTAAATTTTCCCTCCTAATAAGTATTCCATTAGTGAATGCTCACGATTACTAATACATACATCCATTTAAAGTGAGTCAATATTTTTTTCAGAAGCTACGGTGTTCACGGACGTCAGTATGATGTTGTAACATTATACATCAAATTATAGGGTTGTGCGACACCCCTACCCCTCGCACATCATCCACTCTCCCCAGAAAAATTAGAAAAATAAATTACAATATGTCTTCTTTCATCTACGATGAAATACCTGATCTTTCTCATATTTCAAATTGGGGACAGAGAAAACATTGTCATATTTAATGCCTCAAACACTCAATTCCTCCATCTCTCAACTCGATACAACCTTCCACACAACTATGACCTCTTCTTTGAAAAAACTTAACTTAAACCATCATCTGTTCTTAATATTCTCGGTGTTTCTTTTTCTCGTGATCTTTCTTAAAAGGATCCAATTACTTCTCTTTCAAAGCAAGCTTCCAAGAGGTCGGGTTTTCTGAGGCGCCTTCAGAATTTCTTCACGTTACCCCGTTGCTTTCTGTTTATATGAGTGTTGCCTCACACATCTGGAGTGGTTCCAGTCACTCAGCTCTCCTTTAAAAGGAAAGGAAAGTCTAGGGCTTTTGATTTTATAAACTCTTTCGCTTTCACTAACTCTCTCCATTCTCTTTTTGCCGGTCGAATGGTTACGTCACCTTCTCTATACTATCTCTATTAAAATAAACACTGTTCTTCTAAACTCTCCAGTCGCATGCATTCTCCACTGAGAAAGGATCGCGATATACGACTTTTATCAGGGCTTCAGAACAGGTGCATGAGCCGAAGTCGTTAAGTTATTGTTACGTAATTACCACTTTAATTAATACCTATGTATTATAATACCTTCTCTTAAACATTTTAACTATAATTTGTGTTCATTAATGATAATTTTGAAATGATGGAGCCTCAGTAGGAGTTAGAGCCATAAGTTTATTTAGAGGCGAATCAGCCCTGCTTCCCACACAGTCTCATCCTTTCTCTGTTCAATTCTTCGACACCAGTTCTAACTGCTATGCTCAATCTAAATTGCAATCTACTGGTACAGGAACATATTCCCTTTATCTATTTTTCCTACTTCCTTTGAAAGTAATGTATCTAAACATTATATATCCATATTTTGACCCTAAATCTGACTACCTCATAACTCTAGTGGATTATTAATTAATAGACATTTGAACTTTCCCCTCCATGGGTTATATATATATATATATATATATATATATATATATATATATATATATATATATATATATATATATATATATATATATATATATATATATATATATACATATATATATATATGTGTGTGTGTGAGTATGTGTGTGTGTGTGTGTGTATGTGAAGCTATGTATATTAACTATGATTAGATGGAAATTCTTCTCCTAATGATATAAAATCAAAAAGAGGTAATTGGAAGGAGCCTCTTTCGAGGCATTTGACACTTCTTTGGCACACTTTCAACGACTGCCACTCTCCCACGTCATAACAGTCTCAAACTGACGTCGGCACTCCAATCGAACCTGTTGTAAAAGTCTACGCACACACACACACTTATATATATATATATATATATATATATATATATATATATATATATATATATATATATATATATAATATATATATATATTCCCACAATCGTAGGGTGGTGTCTTTCGCAGGCCACATCCATTCAAACACTCATCCC
Source organism: Armadillidium nasatum (assembly GCA_009176605.1). Lineage (NCBI taxonomy): Eukaryota > Metazoa > Arthropoda > Malacostraca > Isopoda > Armadillidiidae > Armadillidium > Armadillidium nasatum. The sequence goes on along the minus strand of SEYY01020659.1, from coordinate 162,250 downwards.
TTCACTAATCTTTTCCATTAATTCCTATCCTCTGTCAACCGCACACCCTCCTCCCAATTCTTTCCTCTATCCCTTAACAGCTCCTTGACATTACTCATCCAACTTCCCGTCGGTCTCCCCCTATCTCTCACAACCTCCACTTCTGAAACAAACACCTTTTTAGCCATTCTCCTTCATTCATCCTACAAACATGTCCAAACCTTCTCAGCATACTTTGTTCAGCTCTCTCAACTACAATCTTTCTTCATGTATATATATATATATATATATATATATATATATATATATATATATATATATATATATATATATATATATATATATATATATATATATATATATATATTGAATGAACGCACGTTTCTAACAAGAAGGGAAGGGTGTAGTAGAAAGACAAAGACGAAATAGTTTACAAAGGCAGGGTGTAAGCTCAGAAGCTCATGATTTGAGAACCACAGGAGGAATACCATCAGAACTATGGTATAGTCTAGCTCATCCTATCATTCCGCTGGTTATGCCCAATGGGGGTAATTTCATCGCTTCGGACGGCTTTTTCCAGCTTTTTACTATATATATACTATATATATATATATATATATATATATATATATATATATATATATATATATATATATATATATATATATATATATATATATATATATATATATATATATATATATATATATGTTATAACAGACAACTCCTCACCCCCCTCCTGCCATCAGAATCTGTATTATACATAAGTCGGTATTCCCTTGCTTAATTAATTATAATTACGTGTTGTTTATGGATAATTCATTGTGAAACTGAAAACTTTGTTATAACCCTTAACGATAGTTAATTTAGTTAAGATAACAATATAAATAAGTGCAATAATGATGCTATATAAAGCGGCATGCAGTTGAAAACAACCAATGGGAGGCAAGATCCTCTCCTGAAATAATAGGCTTTCGAAGCGCGGGAAGGAATTGAAGGAAGAAGGCAGTTAGCTATTGACATAGCCTTGAGTAGGAGTTCCCACTCCGTAAAACTCAAAGGTAAGCTAACGGAATTATATTAATTAATATCCGATCTATAATCACAACTAATTAACATCGAAGATATTAAAAGTGCGAAATCCTGTTCTAAATATTTCTTGTGCTTTATTTGGATTACAACAACTATTTTACTTAAAGGCATCGTTGCCCCCATTTTGCCATTTCATTTCAAATCTGCATTTTAATAAAGGAATACGAAGATAATTGTGTTTGGAGTTAATTACCTAATTAACAAAGTCCATAAATATATATATATATTAGGGATGGAGTGAAGTATCGGTATCGGTATCGGCGGCAAGTATCGGCATATTTTTCGATACCGGTATCGGTATCGGCCTTTTCAGTATCGGTATCGGTATCGGCAAAATTTTTGGATAAGAGTAAAGTATCGGTATCGGTATCGGTAGTAGTATCGGCATATTTTCCGATACCGATACCGGTATCGGTATCGGTATCTGGTAATTTTTAGGTATCGGTAAAAATTTTGGTATCGCTCCATCCCTATATATATATATATATATATATATATATATATATATATATATATATATATATATATATATATATATATATATATATATATATATATATATATATATATATATATATATATATATATATATATATATATATTAACTGTCCTACCCTGGTGTACGGTCTTCTTTTTTTCATTAAATTCTGTAACTTTCGCGATTTCTTGTCTAATTTACACTTTGTAAAGTACCACTTCTCTTTTTCTAGCTCTCATCTTTTGTACTTAACTGAATCTCAGACGATTTAGTTCTCTGATAACAAGCCCTACTTTGTTGCCTCTTACTATCTCTAGCCTCAATTTTCAGACAAAGGATCTAGAAGAAGAAAGTTTCAAGGTAGATTATATTCAAGGATGCGGGTTCGAATCGGTGCAGTCAAGTACGTGAATTATTTCCTATTCCGTAAAGTGCAGTCAAGTACGTGAATTATTTCCTATTCCGTAATGCAACGGTAAATGAGCAACGATGTTGTTTGATCTCTTATATCTGATTTGGAGTCTTCTGATTTTTCTACTTTATGGTTTAAGCTCTCCTGCAACTCTACAACTAAATTCATTTGTTCTGTCTATTTAACATTTAATTTTACTGACTATATAAAAATTCAACTCTTTAAACTCCAAAAGAGAGCACATTCTATCCTTTTCTCTTTTCTCTGAAATTATCATTTTAGGTGATTTCAATTTTCACCACAACCAGTTGTTTTTATCTAGTTTGCAGTCGGTGAACTCGCCTATCAGTTGTTTTTTTTTATTCAGAACAATTTTGAGCAGTTGGTGTAACTCCCTACCTGTATTCCTGACCTCTAGTTGGTGAACCCAACACACTTGATCATTTCTTAACCTTCTCTCTTTACCTTACGCTGTAAAACTCTTTCCTCCTTCGGATTCATCCTATCACCTTTATATTTCTGTATCCTGTCTAGTGACTTCAAATCTTCCGAAAGAATGACCACTCCCATTATCGAGGTGCTGCTAACTGGTCTGACTTACTTTCCTACTTTAATGATTTATCTTGGAATGTTCCCATGGAATGATTACTGTTTCCGTAGGAGAGGTCCCCTGGATTGAACTCAACTCATTTCCGAGGTGATTCTTTCTGGCATGGAGGCTTACTTTCCAAATTCTTTCACTTCAACCAACCTAACAAACCTTCTTTTAACTCCACTTGTTCTCGTACTATTCGCCGCAGGGACACTGCCTTCGGGAATTACTCCAGAAACTCATAAAACTTACATTTCATCCCTGAATCATGCAAAGCCTATTCTCAGTAAGATAAAACTCTTTTCTTGAAAGAAAATACAATAATCTTTTTGGTACTTCTTCCTCATGCCATTTCGGCTTTTTTTTCTAAAAAAATGTCAACTCTAACAATGCTTCTCCCTCTATTCCTCATTTAACATTTTCCAACAGAACAACTGCCGTTTTGGCTTCTACTAAAGTACTAAAGATGAACCTCTCTCTCAAACCTTTGCCACTAATTTCACCAAAAATAATTCCAAAGCTATTTCTTCTCATCCAACCATCTCTTACTCATTTATGCACAACATTTTAATTTCTTTCAAGGTGTTATTTCTGTTTTCTCCGATCCTAACACTAAGAAGGGGTACATCCCTGATAGCATTTCTCCTGTGGTTCTCTAAACTTATTGTCCTAAACTTGCTCCCTCCTTGGTAAACTATTTCGTCACTGCTTTTCTATTCGTCCTTTCTTTCTTTCTGGAAACGAGCTCTCATTCACCCTGCAATGAAAAAGGGGAACCCCTCTCAAAGCTCTAACTATTGTAGCATTTGTTTAATTAAACCTCGGTTCTTTATAAAGTTTTCGAATCATGAAAATTTGGAAACCCCTCAATTTTTCTAATTGAGGGGTTTCCAAAAACTCTACTGGTGATCTTTCTCTTCTCTCCGAATCTTGGTTGTCCGCTCTTCGGCATTTCTATGAATCCTTTGCTGTGGCGGTAGACGTGGTCAAAAGCTTTGATTTATAAACTACCCTCTTTCAGTAACTATCCTTCTTTTTGCTGCCTTCTCTCTGATTTCATTTCCAGTCTTTCTGTGGTTGCTGCTATGAACGATCACCGTTCATCCATTATATCTATCAGTAGTATTTTTCCTCAGTGATCTGTCCAATCACCAACTATTTTTCAACTTTTCAATAAACACCTATTTTCTATTACTTCATCGTCCTTCCACTCCAATGTCGAAGACTCCCCCCCTTCCTTATTAATTTTGTTTTGAAAGACGCCTCACCCAACAGCAATTAATTGAAGGTACGAGGATGGTCTATGAGTATCTAAATTCTGATATTTCCCAATTAGTTTTTTTCAATGCTTAAAAAACTCATTTCCTTCATCTTTCTACTCAACATAATCTCTTACTTAACTAAAACTCAACTCTCATCTGTCATTAATGTTCTTGGTAATTTCTCGTAATCTTTCTTGTTAGATTACTTTAGGAGGTTGGGTGTTCTAAGGCTCTTTCAAAATTTCTTCACATCACCTCAGTTGCTTGCTCTTTATAAGGATGCTGTTTACTCTTGTATGGAGTATGCTTCACAAATCTGGAGTGATTCCAATTACACAGCTCTACTTGAAAAGATGGAGTCTATGGCTCTTCGTCTTGTGAACAACATCGTCCCTCACATAGGCTTAACATCAACATTTAGAGGAAAATTGAGAATAAAAATAGTAAGAAAGGACAGGGTACTGTTTATTATCAAAGAACTCAAGCACTGGAGTTTCGATGATGAAGAAGAAAGTTTGCTTTCAAACAAGTGGAAATTAGAATAGAGACCGAGAATGTTATAAAAGTTAATGGAGAAAGAGGACTGTATACCAGAACAAGTCAGTAGAGAATAGTCGAAGTCGATTTGATCATTAGAGGCTGTCTGTCCTCTAGCGATAACGTGAAGGAATGGATTAGGGGTTTTCTTAGGGTGCAGCTTCTGTTAGAATTTCCGAGGCAGTACGTTTCCTAGTCCTTCTGATTGGTAAAAGAAAGGTGAGTATGTGTATATAAATGGAAAATTGCAGGAAGTTTGTGAAGAGAAAGATGAGATGGTGGAGTGTCGAAAGTGACTTGCAAATAACCTTTGTTAAGGTAAGAAATAAAACGGTCGAACCATTTGTAATTTGAGTGCTGAGGATGTTCCAACCCACTCTAGCGCTTCATATAACCCCCTATGAGGAACTTGAATTGATAGGGTGGTTCCTTTGGCTAATATATATATATATATATATATATATATATTATATATAATATATATATATATATATATATATATATATATATATATATATATATATATATATATATATATATTACTTTCATATATAGGTGTCTTTTCGTAGGATTCAATGGGCTTGTGGTAAACCCCTTGGAATGGAAATATTCTGCCAATATTAAATTTCAGAGGTTTCAAATAATGTTTCTTGAATGGAGACTAAAAATCGTGGCTTGTATTTGGCTTTTTCTGTGGTGTTCATTAATGGCTGGAGCAAATTGCTTGAAATCCAGTCTCAATACAAGGGGAGGAGCGACTCTGGTTCACAGTTCATGCTCCGTAGCGATATCCCTTCTCACATATCGCTACATAGAGATAGCTAAAATAACAGAACCTTCTTATATAAGACATTCCCCTTCGTGATTCTTCTTTCGGTAAGTCTGATCGCTCTGGAATTTGAACCATTAGCTCCGATGATTCGAACAACTCAAAAAGTTTGGCCTCTTTAACGGGCTTACGCTATCAAACTCAAAGTTTGTAAATATTTTCAACTGGTCAGCAAAAGGTCTAATTAATTAACATGCTTTATCTTTGGCTAATATTTTCTGCCGGCTCAGATCGATTATGGACGGTGTAAATTCTAGCCCTAGGTATATATATATATATATATATATATATATATATATATATATATATATATATATATATATATATATATATATATATATATATATATATATATATATATATATATATATATATATATATATATATATATATATATATATATATATATATATATATATATATATATATATATATATATATATATATATATATATATATATATATATATATATATATATATATATATATATATATATATATATATATATATATATATATATATATACGCGTGTGTGAATAAGTGTGTGAATGTGAGAGTGAGTATGTATGTGTACGAGCGTGTGCAGAATTCTTAAAAATTCTTTTAAAGCAGTATATACAAATTCTGTACGTATTTTGAAATCGGACACATAGACAAGCAACTCATACACACAGACAAACAAACACACACACACTCGCTCACACACACGGTTCTTTAATCTCTTGGTGAGGAATGCGGTAGGACGTAACATGTTTTAGCGACTTTTTCAATTTGCTTCGTTTTCCTGTCACATTTCGAGGATTGTTTCACTTTTGTTTTAGTTCTGTGTGCGGTGAGGAACACCACAATGAAACTCATATTATTTTAGCCTAAAAACTTCCTCTCAATAACATTAATTTTATTTTGCATCCGAATTAAAACTAAAAAACTCTAATTCCGCTACAGAACGTTTCAATTTTGAACGAACTATTTTGATAAAGACATAAATAGTGGATATATATATATATATATATATATATATATATATATATATATATATATATATATATATATATATATATAATATATATATATATATTATATATAATATATAATATATATATATATATATATATATATATATATATATATATATGGGCGCCGTTATGGGGAGCAAGGTAGGGCCATGGCTACCCCCCCTACCACCCTCAAGATTTTCAACCTCACAAGAACGTTCTACAATGGAACTTTTTTAAAAGATCACACGGTTAATATATATATATATATATATATATATATATATATATATATATATATATATATATATATATATATATATATATATATATATATATATATATATATATATATATATATATATATATATATATATATATATATATATATATAAGTATAGAAAGGGTTGGTTAAAAGTATAAGAAAGGTGAGATCGATTGTGATTAAAGATTGTGATAGAGGGCAGAAGTCCCGAATTGAGGAATTTAAGCCTTGGGCAAAGGTTCTAATCTCACAAGATACGCTTTCTGGAATTTGAATGTCTTTTAATTAGCTAATAACTAAAGCAAGTCTTCACTTTTTTCTTTCTAACTTAAAACTTTTTTAATGCTTTTGTTTATTTTCTTTTAGTGTTTATGTGGAGAATGTGTCTTTTTACCTATTCCAAATCTACTTCTTTTCTTCGTCTTCTCTCTCTCTCTCTCTCTCTCTCTCTCTCTCTCTCTCTCTCTCTCTCTCATTCATTTAGCCACTTTCACTTTATCTTTTGTTCAATAGTAATGTAAAATATTATAGGAAATTCACAAACCGATGAATTGTGTTTATTAAAACAGAAATTTCAGAGAATTTCTCTACGTCCAATTTCGATTGGTTAAAAGCTTTCTTGTGTTTAACTTCGGAATGATAAACAACGAATGCTTTCAAACAACAATTTTTCTCAAGATTGAAAATTTTTGCGATGGAAAGCATCATAAGAGCTTTTTATTTCTTTTTATTTTATAATCATTTTTTAAACTTCGATGAGAGAGAGAGAGAGAGAGAGAGAGAGAGAGAGAGAGAGAGAGAGAGAGAGAGAGAGAGAGAAAACGGTTAAAAATTCCTAGCAACAAATGGTCAGCTACCGTGACTTAACGGAAGAGCGATTGATTTACGTCCTTGAAGGTGCTTATTCGACCTCTCATGGGAATCCTTGATAGAAACTACCTAGAAAGTTTCCCTCCACAAATAGGACAATGCTCATGAAGTGCTAATATTAAACAAAAATATTAGAAATGATTAATGGTTGATTTTACACAAAGAAACTTTAATAGAAAATTGAATCCAACATTTTTCAAGGAATGGAAAAGAGTTCCCATCTTATCTTAATTTTGATTTTTACTTCTATCAAATTTAAGTTTTAAATTTAAAAATTTTAATAAGAGAGAGTAGCAGAGAGAGAGAGAGAGAGAGAGAGAGAGAGAGAGAGAGAGAGAGAGAGAGAGAGAGAGAGAGAGAGAGAGAGAGAGAGAGAGAGAGAGAGAGAGAGGAGTGTAAGAAGTGTTTTTATTTGTGTATCGGTTGTTTTGTTTTTTATCTTTTCAGTTTTTTTCTGTTATTAAATTGGGTTTCTTGATGAGGACATATTAACGTCGAAAGGTCTGACTCTTTTATTAATTTTAATTTCCTATTCAGGCTGAATGAGCGCACGTTTCCAGCAAGAAGGTAAGGTTGAAGTAGAAAGACAGACGAAATAGGATACAAAGGCAGGGTGAAATCCCAGAAGTACAAGTCTTTTAGCAATAAAAGACTCTCTGATTCAAAGAAAAGAATTCTACCTCAAAGATTAAACTTTAACATACCAATTTTTGTATGTAATTTTTATGTATTTTTTTGCTTCGAAAGAACTGTTTATCAACTTAAAAACTTGAATAATTCCGATGGGGTCCAGTCATGTGTTGAAGAGATCCGTTTTTGGATCAAGAATTCTTTACTTTTAATGACAAGATTTTCTCTCTTGCTTTTTTTTTAATGATTTTAAAATACTTCTGAACCCTAGAAAAGAAAATTGAGTCGTCGTTTGTAAATGAAAGAGTTGCGATTGTTGAAAAGTCTGTCGATGCACATAGAGAAATTACAAAAAATATCTTCAGATTCTTGCCAAGTAACAGGTGATATTTTTAAACATATTCTGCGAATTGATTGCAAAAATAACAACTTTCTCAGAAGCTTCGTCCAACTTATATAACTTTTTTTCAGGATCTACACCAAAGCTAATATATGAAATGCCAAAACTCTCAAGTAAGGTCGTCCCTTTAGACCTTTTCTATCGGCTATAAATTCCCCTACGTATAAACTCTCAACATCCTTATTACCATACATATAATCTATCACAGTTAACCAATACAAGATAAAAAACTCGTTGGAATTTGCAAAATTTGTCACCTCCCTCTCAATCAAAACTTACTATGAAGCTAGTTTCAACATATAGTCCAGTTCACTAATGTTCCTGTTAAAGAAACCTTTAAAATTATTAGTGACACTTTGTTTCCATCCACCGGTGACTTCTTGATGATCTAAATAAGACTCGATATTCAAGACTCATGATCTAGCAACATATGATACTATATTTTTATTTAATAAAAGGTCTATTGCCAAGCAGATGACACGGTTAAGGGATCACCTTTAAGCTCTGAATTCTCTAATTTATTTCTATGTTTCCATGAGTAGATCTGATTAAATGAATGTTCCTCTGAATTCAAACCGATAGCATTTAAAAGGTATGTTGATGACTGCTTTTTAAATTTTAAAGATCAAGATCAGTCAGTATTGTTTTTGAAATACCTATATATATATATATATATATATATATATATATATATATATATATATATATATATATATATATATATATATATATATATATATATATATATATATATATAATTTAAAATTATTACCTAAGAACCAGTACCATAATTTAGAGAGTAACTCTCACATGAAATGAAAACCTGAAATTTTTCGTTCTATTAGAATGAATGACTATTCAACTTCACTTACAAGCCATATAGCAAATGAACCCTTTAACAAATACAATCAGAATGACCAAAAGATCTTTTTTACAAATAATAATAAAATTAAAGAATGAACAAATACACAAACACTGATGATTTAATTGTGTGAAACCGAAAAGCACCCTACTGTTCACAGAAGGCCAATAAAGATATGTGTATTCGTGCTCTACACTAGCGCTCCTAGTGTGAAGATTAAAATTAACTCTACTTTAATATATGGGACTATCTCTACATATCAGCCCTGCACCAGTGCGGAATACCATAAGAAATAAGGTTGTGAGTCAAAGCAAATCCTCCGACGGGGACTTGTTCTTTTCTGGACTACAAGAGGAGCAAGAGCTCTTGGTGGAGGAGGAAATTTAAGTAATTTAAGGATTCTGTATCAGTACTACAGGTACTGATACAGAATCCGGAAGAGGGATACCAGAAACTGAGAGAGCAGATTCAGCGGATGCTGAGGATGTAGAGTATGCAGAAGCAGAATGATCAGACTCTGCTGAAGTAGATGTGAATGTTATTTACTAATAATAAAAAAATAAGGATAAGTAAATAAAAAACGCTAATGATTTAATAACTTAGCTGGGTGAAACGAATAGCATTTTACTGTTCACAAAAGTTCAATAAAAATCTGTTTATTCGTGCGCTACATTAGCGTGCCTAGCGGGAATATTTAATACTTCTTATCTCTCTCTCTCTCTATATATATATATATATATATATATATATATATATATATATATATATATATATATATATATATATATATATATATATATATATATATATATATATATATATATATATATATATATATATATATATATATATATATATATATATATATATATATATATATATATATATATATATATATATATATATATATATATATATATATATATATATATATATATATATATATATATATATATATATATATATATATATATATATATATATATATATATATATATATATATATATATATATATATATATATATATATATATATATATATATATATATATATATATATATATATATATATATATATATATATATATATATATATATATATATATATATATATATATATATATATATATATATATATATATATATATCGTTTTATGAGAGTGAGTAGCTGGGAGTCAGTAAATGAGGACTGCGTGAAACTCAAAGTTGCAGGAAAGGAAGGAATCTGTTAAATCCTAAAAAGATGTTCGGTCTAACTTAAAAGCGTTGATTGTGATTTTTGAAACTATTATTCAAAAAGAGTAAAGCACAATGAAACTTTATTCCTTTCGAAATAGAGTTCTGACACCAAAAACAAGATGGCGTGGTACATTGGCACTGAAAACGTAACATGCCAATACCTTCCACAAGGGGACTCTGTCCCCTCAAAAGTGAAGCTTTCACCAACATATTCGGGCTGGTTGGGGTATTTCCAGACCCCAAAACCTACTAAGCAAGAACTGGGCACAATAGAAAACAAAACAGAATTCCTGTTCCCTTTAATAGGTTGGTCTGCTCTTTCTAAACTATAAAAGTCTTTCAGAAAGTACATGACAAGTGGGAACCATTTCGAGATAGAATGGAAGTAAGACACTCTTAATCATTGTTGGGTTGCTAAAAGACCGAAAAGCACCAAAGGAAGAAATGACGAAGAGGGACACGACCTTCATCAGAACCATTGTTAAATGGGGGCGAAAGGTGCCCCGAGACTCATATATATATATATATATATATATATATATATATATATATATATATATATATATATATATATATATATATATATATATATATATATATATATATATATATATATATATATATATATATATTATACACCCACAGAGTGCCATGGAAATACCAAGAAAAAAAGTTAGGTTTTACGAACTAGTCATATAGAGTTCGTTTTTATATTTTTATGCAAATTTATACACTAAGAATAACACAGAATTACCCAAAGAATAATAGTCACTATGACAATTTTATAATCTCATATTCAGTTCACTTAAAATTCAATATTTGTGATATATATATATATATATATATATATATATATATATATATATATATATATATATATATATATATATATATATATATATATATATATATATATATATATATATATATATATATATATATATATATATATATATATATATATATATATATATATATATATATATATATATGTGTGTGTGTGTGTGTGTGTGTGTGTGTGTGTGTGTGTGTGTGTGTGTGTGTGTGTGTGTGTGTGTTTGTATGTGTAGGAGTAGAAATGATTTACGATATACAGCAGAAGAATAAATATATAAAAGTGTGTATTTACACATTTAATTGTGTATGCTTGAATGTAGCGATGCTTTTATATGTGTAAACCTTGCAAGGTCACAAAGAAATAAGTAGGACATTCTTAACTATTTCACAATAACATTGTCTATCGAGGCAAGGATAAAGATAAAGGTAGAGAGAGAGAGAGAGAGAGAGAGAGAGAGAGAGAGAGAGAGAGAGAGAGAGAGAGAGAGACATTAATAAGGATAAAGAATTAGAGAGAAAGAGAGAAGAAAAAATTTCATACTAAGATAAAAACCTTTCATTCGGAAATACATAAAATTCTCCAACCAACCAGCAAACCGCTATTTTAACAAACAAAGAACAAATACCTTTGCCTTGTATATATATATATATATATATATATATATATATATATATATATATATATATATATATATATATATATATATATATATATATATATATATATATATATATATATATATATATATATATATATATATATATATATATATATATATATATATATATATATATTTTTTTTTTTTTTTTTTTTTTTTTTTTTTTTTTTTTTTTTTACTATTCTAGCTTGACTTTGCTGTTAGAGTTTGTTGTATATTGGAAATGTGATAAATTTTTTTCTTTTTCTTGTCATGAGTTGCCTTGATCCATGAGACAAACCGTGTGAAATGTTTTCTTCTTCTTCTTCTTCGTTGGCGGCTTGTTTTGTTTGCATCGTTTTTGGCAATTTGCATTTCCAACGAGAGGTCGAAGACGGTCAAAGGTTTTATTCGTTTATTTTTCACCTTTATAATTATTTGAAGATTCGATATTTTGGCGTCAATTAATGTCTTTCTTTGATAATTCTGTCTCTTCCTCTCTTCATCTTCCCCTTCTTTTCTCTCTGTCTTTCCACACCCTCTCTTTTCTTTGTCTTTCTCTTCCTCTTTTCTCTCTCTGTGTTTCCCCACCCCCTCTTTTCTTTCTGTCTTTCTCCTCCCTCTCCCTCGCTCTCTTTTTCTAGCCACACACCGTTATGTGAGTGGAAGTCATTTCTTTTTTTTATATGATTAGATGCATGACACTATTTTTATTGTGGGGATTTTCTATTGACAGAAGAATTCCTTACTTATATGCGAATTTAAGCGCGCGCGCACACACACACACACACACACACACACACACACACATATATATATATATATATATATATATATATATATATATATATATATATATATATATATATATATATATATATATATATATATATATATATATATATATATATATATATATATATATATATATATATATTATGAGCGTTTTCGAAGAACTCAAGAGTGCAAATTTTATTTTATAAGAAGAGAAAACTATTTTAAAATAAAATAAAAAATTGAGGAATTTACTTGATGAATATTCCATTTAAGGTTTAGCTCGGAGCCTCATTCATATGTTTGACGAAGTTTTAAAAACTGCTTCTTTACAAATCTTACTCATACATTAGGGTAGGATAAGTAAGATATGTTAGGTATGGATAGGAAAGTATAACAGGTTAGGATAAGTAAAGTATTTTATGTAGATCCTTGTCGAAAATCATGTAAGGTATGTTGACCTTAGGCTTGAGTAGGTTAATATTTTATTCTTTGTTTTGACAATATTAACTATAGAATTTTTCATAATTTTGTCTTTATATACAATAATTTCACTGAATGTAAAAGGTTGCGTAAGGTTTTGCTCACATTTTCTTCTGGTTATTTTTTGTTAGCATATGTTCATTTAAGAAAAAAAATAAAAAAAAAAAATAAAAAAATAAAAAAAATAAAAGCAATATTAAAGCCTAGAGCAAAAAATCAACAAAAAAACTAAAAATTCCCAGAAAATTGGAAGAAATGTTCCGTAATCGTATTCCTCAACTTGAATATATTTATTTCCAATGAATATAAAAGTGAAAATTTAAATGAAGCAGAAAATGGATTAAAATGAACAAAATAAAATGTCTTTATTTTTTTTATTAAATTTTTAAACGAACGAAGTTTGAAGCAAGTATGTAACAAAATGGTTCAATAACTTACCTTATAATTTTAATAACTAGCCTGCTTATAATTTTAATCAGATACTGAATGTTACAGGTTTTTTAAATGACAAGCAGTGGTTTGTAATCTTTGAAACATTTGAATGGTAATATAAATGTCACACACCCACATCCACACCCACACACACGCACACACACATATAAAAGCAGCATATATAACCTACAGTATGTACTACAAGGCACATTTATGAATGACTCAAAACTGTTCATATAAAAACGAAATTTTTTTATAAAGAAATAATGGTACTTTTAAAATGGTTTTCAATCCTCAGTAAACTTAGTCAGTGTGAAACGAAGAAACAAAACCATAATTGCAGAGACTGACACTTATTCCTGAATTGCTGTAACTCGGTTTCACTACTGACTTTTACAACAGTTTTGTTGATTTTTAGTGTGGTATGGCTGAAGATTTAAAACATCTTTGGACAAAGGTTTTTTTCTCTTTTTTACAATAAATAATATTTGCTTAGGAAGTAAAATAATAATAAAGTAATAGAAACAAATGAATGATAATGCTAATACGCGACTTCAAATCTTTCCGATTTGCAGTTATTTTTTACCTAATGATAATAGTACTAATAATAATAATAATCATAATAATAATAATAATAATAATAATAATAATAATAATAATAATAATAATAATAATAATAATAATAATAATAATAATAATAATAATAATAACGATAGTAATAATAATAATAATAATAATAATAATAATATATAAATTTGAATAAAAAGTATAGTAAGAGGCGAATCATGATGATGAATATAAAAACCGTTACTAAGGAAACATCAAATATGTGTGTGTGTGTGTGTGTGTGTGTGTGTGTGTGTGTGTGTGTGTGTGTGTGTGTGTGCGTGTTATGAGACAATTATAACAATAAAGAATATGTTTAGGAAATATTGTAGTATAAATAGGATGATATATTGAGAAAGTTCTTATATTTTAGGGTACGTATATTTTACTAGGTTTGTTTATATAATAATAATAATAATAATAATAATAATAATAATAATAATAATAATAATAATAATAAGAATAATAATAATAATGATAATAATAATAAGGAAGCTGATGATGAAAAGAGTAGTAACGACGGTAAAGAAAAGATTATAGTAATTGGAATAAAGAGAGCAATACGAGAAGAACCATAATAATGAAAATAAAAACCATTACTACGGAAACATGAAATGTGTGTGTGAATGTGATAGGTATAAATACTGTTGAGATGTAAAAAAGTAAAGAAAATAATGAAGAAAAGAATAGCAAAGATGACAAATAGAAACAGGATGATATATTAAACAAGCTCTTATGTTATAGGGTGTGTGTATTTCACAATGAGAACATGAAAACAATGCTTCTATCGCTGATTCTGTGGTGTGACGGTGGGGCTTCCTTAACAGGAAGATTTGGAAACATCTCACTTCTTCTAACCTTATCTCAGATCGCCAGTATGGCTTTCGTAAGAAACGCTCTACTGGTGATCTTCTTTCCCTTCTCTCTAACTTTTGGTCCTCCGTTCTTCGGCATTTCGGTGAATCCTTTGCTGTCGCGCTGGACATATCGAAAGCTTTCGATAGAGTCTGTCACAAAGCTTTGATTTCTAAACTTCCCTCTTTCGGCATCTATTCTTCTCTCTGTGATTTTTTCTCTAATTTCCTTTCTAGTCGTTCGATAGCAGCTGTTGTAGATGGCCACCGTTCTTCCTTTATATATATTAATAGTGGTGTTCCTCAGGGTTCTGTCTTATCCCCAACATTTTTCTGTTTTTCATTAATGACATTTCTATTACCTCATCTTCTATCCACTCCTATGCTGATGACTCCACCCTTCATTACTCCTTCCAGTTTGTAAAACGCCCCACCCAACAGCGGTTGATAGACTCGAGAAGGGTAGCCTTGGAGCAACTAACCTCTGATCCTTCACGTATTTTAAATTGGGGCAGAGAAAACATAGTTGTTTTCAATGTCTCAAAAACTCAGTTATTCCAGCTGTGTCTCTCGACACAATTTTCCACACAACTATGATTTCTTCTTCGAAAACACAAAACTCAAACCTTCATTTGTTCTTAATATTCTTGGCGTATCCTTTTCTCGTGACCTTTCTTGGAAAGATTACATTACTTCTCTTTCTAAACAAGCTTCTAAGAGGTCGGGTGTTCTGAGGCACCTTTAGAATTATTTCCCGCCACCCCAGTTGCTTGCTCTCTATAGGGGTGTTGTCCGCCCCTGTTTGGAGTATGTGTCGGACATCTGGGGCAGTTCCACTCATACAGCTCTGCCTGAGAAGGTGGAGTCTAGGGCTTTTCGTCTCATCAACTCTCCTGCTCTTACTAACTCTCTCCAAACTCTCTCTCCCCGTCAAATTGTTGCGTCACTCTCTCTTTACTATCACTATTACAATGGATACTGCTCTTCTGAGCTCTCTCGTTGCATACCTCCTCCATTGAGAAAGAGTTCGTGCGACACGACTTTCTACACAGTCTCATCCTTTCTCTGTCCAACTCTCCGACCCCAGACTTAACCGCTATGCTCAATCTTACATATACTCTACTGGTAAAGTCTGGAACACACTCCCTTTATCTGTTTTCCCATCTTCCTTTGACTTGCATGCTAGACATGTCAGCCACCAGCAACCAGGATAGATTTTTCCCAACTCCGGTGGAATTTGAAAGGTCTCCGACCTTTGCCCACCGGAAGAGATATAATATTATATATATATATATATATATATATATATATATATATATATATATATATTATATATATATATATATATATATATATATATATATATAATATATTATTCTTTTTTTGCAACATTGCAGTATACCTATATACTAACTATTATCTTCTCGAAAATATGAAAAAAAAAATTTTTTGCAGCATTGCATGCAACTTGCATTATCGATGAAAACGTCTTGCTACTACTATTACTACTAGTAATAATAATAATAACAATAATAATAATAATAATAATAATAATAATAATAATAATAATAATAATAATAATAATAATAATGAGGAGCGGAATAAAAATAAGAAGAAGAGGAAAATGATGGAGAAAACCAGCAACAGCAACAACAATAACAAATTGTCGGTACTTCTATTGTTTATTAACAATATACTGTAGATGTGATTAAAAGAGTTTATATTTTTATTATTATTATTATTATTATTATTATTATTATTATTATTATTATTATTATTATTATTATTATTATTATTATTATTATTATTATTATTATTATTATTATTATTATTATTATTATATTATTATTATTATTATTATTATTATATTATTATTATTATTATTATTATTATTATTATTATTATTATTATTATTATTATTATTATTATTATTATTATTATTATTATTATTTATTTATTTATTTATTTACTTATTTATTTATTTATTCATTCATTTATTAATTTATTTTGTAAAAGTGCAAGTAGTAACACAGTAAGTATTAATACCTGTGAAAATGGTAACAATAATTAATTATTCGCCTTAATTGAATTTTAAATGGAAAAATGATGAATTCATAAATTTTAAAAAAATAAGTTTATTTTAAAATTAAATTTTTTATAATTTTTATTGAACTATTTTTAATGTATTTTTAATTGAAGTTAATTTTATTTGAACATTAAAAACTTTCCTTCCGTAAGGTTCGATTTTTCTGGAAGTTCTTCTCCTTGAATAGGGCAATGCCCGTGAGATACAAATCTTTTTATTTTTTATTTTTATTTTTGAAAGGTACATTGTTGTAAATTAAAGTTTTATTTTGAAATTAATTATTTTTTTCCTCTAAAATTTTAGTGGAAAAACTTTATGAAAATTTGTACTGTTGGGGAAAACTAAAATAAAAATATATGTGAAATATCTATCACTGTCCACCAAATTACAAACTCATCTTTAAGAAGCTAACCTGGATAATTTTATCAGTTTGCAATTCATTTACTAATGGTTGCTTACCTACAAGCTATTACTATAGAAAATAAGGGATTTAAACTTTAAAATCGCATTCGTGAAACCCGTGTGGGGTTACTGACTTCCCATCAAGAGCGTCAGGTGGAAGTAGAAAGGAAGCTTTTTATGGTTCAGAAGTAACCTTGAGCCGTGGATCAAAACCAGTAGGACCGACTGAGATGCTTTAAGGTACCACAGCTGAAATCAACTGATTTGAGCTAATCACGTGAACAATTTAAAACTAATTGATGAACACCACTCATCTTCTATTGACGAACCCTGGCAAGAAAACAAAGACCAAAGGAGGGTTTTAAAACAAACGAAATTTTTTTGAACCATAGGTTACATTGATGATGAAGAAGATGTAATATTTGGAACTAATGAATCCGAGTAAGGCGAGAAATAATGGAAGTAATTAGATGGTGGTAGATTCATGACAGAAGTTATTGTACTCAGTGAGAGAGGATAAGAGTGGATCAGAAGTGAAATTTGTATGTAGTGTGAAAGTTGCGAATAGAATAATGCAGTGGGAGTCGATATCAGCGAAAACAATTAGCTGAAGGTGTAAGATCACAACAAAATAGACAATTGTTATGTAGTGCATCGCCCGGCGAAGAAGTAAAGGAAAACTATTATGAAAAATGTAAGGAGGTGGTGAGGGGAGCGAAGAGATGTGAAATCCTGATAGTTTTGGGAGATTTTAATCCCAAGATCAGAATTGATAATTGCAATCATTTGAGAATAATGAGAAATAATGAAATTAGAGGAAGAAATAGGAATGGAGGACTGTTTGTGGTTTTCTGAGAGGAGTTTGACCTGGTGATTGTGGGTACGTTGTTCTCGCACAAAGAATGCCACAAAGTCCAATGGATGTCTCCATATGTTACAACTTAGAATTAGATATGCCATTTTCCAATGAGAAGAAGATCTGAGGGCATAAATGAAGGACGTGAGATGCAAAAGAAGAGCAGACATGAAAAATGATCATCATTTGGCAATAGCAAATATTAAGATCTAGCTAAGCAGAAACTGCAGTAACTTACAGAAAAAAAGTAAGAATTTTTAGGTGAGAAAAATTTAAAAAGAGTCTAGAAGGAAGGCAGGAGTTTATTGTGAACCCGAGAAATAAATTTTACATGAGATGTTATATAAGGAGGATTCAGAGGGAGAAGAGATGGAAGAGAGGTTAGGAAAGAAATGGGGTGGTTTTAAGAAGGCTTCTTTGGAAATTCCTGAAGAAATAATTGAATATTTAAGAAAAGAATGCAAAAAATGGATCTCAGATCAAATTTGGCAAATGATAGAAGATAGAAGAAAGATAAAGCAGGAGACAAAGAATTGTGCATACCTGGAGGAGAAAAAAAAAGGTGTGATTGAGTTCTGTGAAGGAGAAGACAAAAAAAAAAGGGGCTAGGAGAGATATAAGGATATATGAAAATAAGTAGAGCATTTAACCGAAAAAGTTATAATGATTCCGAAAAAGGAGATATAATATTACGAAAATGTTGACTGGTAAGGGATACAGATTGAGGAAAAAAGAAAAAAAAAAAAAAAAAAAAAAAAAAAAGGAAAAAGAGAGAAATAATGATAATCAGTTGGGAGGGAAAACTGATAAGTTGAAGGAGCATTTTAAGGTCTTAAATGGGGGAAGTAATAGTGGAGAGGAGAGAGAGAGAAAGAGAGAGAGAGAGAGAGAGAGAGAGAGAGAGAGAGAGAGAGAGAGAGAGAGAGAGAAAAAGAGAGAGAGAGAGAGTGAGAGAGAGAGAGAGAGAACGAAATGGAAGAAAGCCTAGATATAGACAGAATGGACCCCTTATCAGAAGGGAAATCAAAGCAGTTTTGAAAAAGTTATTGATAGAATGAACTTCAGCAATGAATGGACCAGGAATTGATGATATAGTTGTGGGAGTGATTTAACTTGAAATGGAAGGAAATCTTTTTTCCTTGGGAATTGGAGGAAAGACCTGCTAATTAAATTGTGGAAGAAGGATGAATTAATATGCTGTGACAATTCAAGGGAAACAACTTACTGTCTGTGCATAGTAAAATTCTGATAAATGCAATTTTGGAAAGAATAAAGAGTAGAAAGATGGAATCTTGCAGATGAGCGGGCAGGTGCTAGAGAAGGTAGAAGAACATGTACAGACCAGATTAACACCATAACTCTTAAGGATAATTGTGGAGCAGCGTACTGAGTGGAACCCTTGTGTGTATATGATTTTTGTGGATTTCGAGAAGCCGTTTGATAGTGTGCAAAAAGAGGTGATGTGAAAACTCTTGAGAAGGTGTGAATTGCTGGATTATCATTTTTAAAAGAGAGTCATACCGGAATTATGACTATAAAGTTGAGTAGGATGGTGATTTAACTGAGTTTTTCACGATAAACTCAGGTTTGCAAACAGGATTTCCTTTTGTTGCTTGCTTTTTCCTTGATGGTAATGGACTAGGGAAGAGAGTGGCTACATTGAGGGGGGGGGAAGCAGATTGGGGACTGATGGATATTCTGGACGATCACTATGCCGATGAAGTATGTTATCACAAAGAAGAAAATATATGGAGGAGAAATTAAACTTCTTAGAGGAGGATGGGAAGAAAGTGGACCTAAAGTTCAACAGAACAAAGATTAAAACATTGAAAATAAATTGTAGAAAGGGTGTCTTTGAATTTGATGGATTACAGCTGGAAGAGGTAAAGATTTCATATATTTGGGATATGTTATAAGCAATATAGAAGGAGTAGGAAAAAATATTGAAAAGAGAAAAATTAAACAAGAGCAGCATTCATATACTGGATGAGATCTGGAAAACACGACAGATAATAGAAAGCTGTGAATCTTCAACAGCAATGTCAAACAGGTACTAAAATATATGTGGGAGTCCTGGAAAAATAGCTAGTGAAATAATGTGTAAAGATCATGTCTTTATAAGCAAATGCTAAGAAGAATAGTTGGAGTAAGATGGTCAGAAGTTATTTCGAATGAGATGTTATGAAGCAAGACTGGACAGCGGTGAATTGAGAATCCGATTGGGAGGAGGAGGTGGAAATGGGTATGTCACATGTTCAAAAGATCACAGAGAAATTTGGCGAGGACTGCGCTGGAGTAAAACTTACGAGAAGAAGACGAGCCATAACATGGAGAAGAAAGAATTTTATTTTTTTACGCTATCATGAAATTAAAATTTTTATTCTTAATTTTGCACTAAATGCTTTTATAAATCTAGCAAAGAGATTTTTTATTAACTTCAATTTACCTTTTATTTAAAAGGTGAGTTTTTATTAATATCCTCAAACATCATCATCATCATCATCATCATCATCATCACCGTCCAAACCGGTAGGCTGGCGCCTGTCGGGTGCTACTCCTCCAAAATCTTAAACAACATAATCATTTGAATCTTTTCCTTATAATGAACTTATGCTTTGTTAATTTTTAATCATATCGAAATTATTAAAATATTAATTTTAAAGCAACTCAATTACTTAATATTTTCTAGGCTCTAATTTTATTTCAATAATTGGAAACAAATCAAGGACTGTTCATTATTCTTAGTCAAGGGAGGTGGAAGATGATTAACCATCAATTGATATTTAATTTATTATTATTAACATAATATATCGATTACCAGTAATGAATTACCTTTTCCCAGTTTACTTAAATCGACTGCATCTTATGTCGATAATGATACATTAATAATTAATCAACTATCTATCGATGTACAATAATAATTATAGATTATATATACAGCTATAGGAATGACCGATTATTAATTATACGATTTTCAAATGCATGTAATTTATTGCCATGCCTATTATTAGATTAATATTATCGATTAATATTTACTTATACAGTGTTATTAACTGTAGGTATACTGATGATTAATGATAATTCATAATCGATATCTATAAGTCTTTTTAGCACCTACTCATCAAATTCTGAGAATGTTTATTACTCCTCTGTCAACCCTGGAACTAATAATAATAATAATAATAATAATAATAATAATAATAATAATAATAATAATAATAATAATAATAATAATAATTATTATTATTATTATTATTAATATTTTTTCAAAATTTATTTTCTTCTAGTTGTTTGTTTCTAAATTGACGGAGCCACAGAATCTTAAGATTTTGGGTGGAGTTTGAACAAAATAATTTTTTACTATTAAATAAAGGGCTCCGGAGCCTGAGGAGGATAAACGATGGATCAGGATCGGGATGAGTTTCTAAAAAAAATTGGAGCTGGTAAAAAAAAAACCCTTCTTATAATACCTCCAGTCAACTCTCATACCTAGCATTGTAGTATGTCGTTAACAAATGATCTCTTTATTTTTTAGAGATTAAATCTATAAGAAAGCATACGAGCCTGAAAGTATTCCTCCTTTAAGCTTCATAACTTGTTTTCTTCTGAGTTTACACTCTAAAATGGCAGAGAGTTTTTTTATCATCTTCATCATCTATCTTTCTTTCCTGTTCTTGTTCCAAGAAATGGGAACTCCTTAAAACCCTCCAACTTTCGTACACTTGCTTATTTTTTCTGTATTTTCAGGATTTTTTTCCGAAAAGAAGAAAACTGAAATGAAATGTTGAAAAACTACCAAATTCTTTTAAGCTTTTCTCCGATACTCTGTATTGTTTTCTTTGTTAGGAACTGTCCATTTTTTACTACCTTTATCTCTGAGAAATGGTGCTCTGTTCTTAGACATTTCGGAAAATAGTTTTTCCTCAACTTTTGCTTTCGGAAGTCTGTCATTAATCTGATTTCGTAAGTTCCATCTTAAGTGATTCTTCTTCTGTCAGTATCTCATCTGTGATTTCTTATTCGGGAACTCAAGAGTTGTTGTGGTACAGACGATAAAGTCTGTCTTTTAAATCTTTTAATTGTGTTGTTTCTCAGTGTTTGGTTCAATCATCTTTGTTTTGTTAAATCAAATTCCCTCTCATTGCTACTTACCTCTTCACATGTCCTTCTAATGCCGATCATTCTACCTACAATCAACATTATATTAACTTTTTACTTGTAGAAAGAATACAGTGGAAAATCATTCATTTTATATGTATATATAAAACTTTGCCAATAGCAATTAGCACTCGCTTTTGAAGCAAATACCTCTGATTCTTCTCGTCTTTATAAAATAATTGGAGTATTAAACATGATAATTTTCAGTAATTCAGTAACTCAGTTCCAGCATCTACCTACTCTATCATTCGACACAACCTTACACATTACTAAAATATCTTTGAAAACACAAAATTTAAACCTCCTACCGTCTATAAATATTTTGATATATATATACTATATATATATATATATATATATATATATATATATATATATATATATATATATATATATATATATATATATATATATATATATATATATATATATATATATATATATATATATATATATATATATATATATATATATAAAGTTCTTCCTCTTATAGATTCACGAGGATCTATGTAAGAAAGTGTAATTGAAAAGTTCTCATTGTTGCTACCCTGGTAAATACG
The DNA here is from genome assembly GCA_009176605.1 of Armadillidium nasatum. Lineage (NCBI taxonomy): Eukaryota > Metazoa > Arthropoda > Malacostraca > Isopoda > Armadillidiidae > Armadillidium > Armadillidium nasatum. Next base: position 139,121 of record SEYY01020659.1, on the reverse strand, counting down.
CTCTTTTGCAAACATTATTATTATTATTATTATTATTATTATTATTATTATTATTATTATTATTATTATTATTATTATTATTATTATTATTATTAATTTTATTATTTTTTTTTTTTTTTTTTTTTTTTTTTTTTAATTTAAAAATTTAAAAAAAAATTTTTTTTTTTTAAATTTTTATTACTATTTTAATAAATAATAATAACAATAATAATAATAACAATAATAAAAATAAAAATAATGATAATAGTAATAATAATAGTAATAAAAATAAATAATGATTATAAAATACTATTACTACTATTTGTAATAATAATAATAATAATAATAATAATAATAATAATAATAATAATAATAATAATAATAATAATAATAATAATAATAATAATAAATAATAATAATAATAATAATAATAATAATAATAATAATAATAAAAATAATAATAATAATAATAATAATTATCATAATAGTAAAAATAATATGAGAAGAAATATCATTAATTTATTATTATTATTATTATTATTATTTTCATTATTATTATTATTATTTCACGCCAGACTTTCTCCATATATTATTCTCCCATGAGAGAGAGAGAGAGAGAGAGAGAGAGAGAGAGAGAGAGAGAGAGAGAGAGAGAGAGAGAGAGAGAGAGAGAGAGAGAGAGAGAAATAAGGGAAGACCGGAGGTAGATGGGGAGAGAGGGTGGGAATATTCGGTTTGTGAGAGGGAAAGGAAGAGGGATGGAGAGATGATGGAGGGAGTGAATGGGGGGAAGGGATTGAATGGGGATGTTTAGAACATTTTGCTTATGCATGGCGCCATCTAGATCGGCGACAATGAAAATCAACACCAGAGGCACCGATGCAGGCAGCCAGGCTCTCCCTAACCCTCAGCCCTACTTCTCTTTCTATTTTTTCTCCCTTATTTTTATTTCTTTTCGTTTGTTTTTTAATTATTTTTTTTCTTTCTTATTATTCCTTCCCAACAACAAAAGTGTCTGCTGCTACTTTGTCTGTTTAAAAAAAGGAGAAAAGTTTTGTGTAGGAGTTTTGTTTGCTTTTATTTTGTTTATGATGTGTACATGAAGTCGGATTGCCCCATAGCTTATACAAACAGACAGACGAATATAAATCAACGCACGCAAACACATACACACACACACACACACACACACACACACACACACACACACACACACACACACACACAAACAAACATATATGGTTACTATAGGAGAGAATTTGATAGAATAATTAAAAAATTTTAACTCAAGAAATGCCATGAGAACTCCCAACTCAGTTGCTCCAGTTATCTTCAGAGATTTACCAACAAAAAAAAAAAAAAAAAAAAAAAAAAAAAAAAAAAAAAAAAAAAAAAGAAGAAAAAAAGAAAATGTGTTGCAAAATTTGTAGTGTGGAAAATGAGGATTTCAGGAGGGACCTTTTTTCATTCATTTTTACAGTGACCTCATTCGTCAGAGAAATGGCGACATCTCACCCTTGCTAGATCATAAGAAAACACATTCAAATGAACTACTACTATATATATATATATATATATATATATATATATATATATATATATATATATATATATATATATATATATATATATATATATATATATATATATATATATATATATATATATATATATATATATATATATATATATATATATATATATATATATATATATATATATATATATATATATATATATATATATATATATATATATATATATATATATATATATATATATATATATATATATATATATATATATATATATATATATATATATATATATATATATATATATATATATATATATATATATATATATATATATATATATATATATATATATATATATATATATATATATATATATATATATATATATATATATATATATATATATATATATATATATATATATATATATATATATATATATATATATATATATATATATATATATATATATATATATATTTTCTACCTGTGTTTGTTGACTGTGACATGAAGAAAAAGATTTCATTCGTAGCGGTCTAGGACTATTGTTTGCCAGTTTGCATTTGCAGTTGTCTTAATTTCATCTTTTCAACTTTAAAATTGTTGTTTTCATGAACTACTTCAGGTTTGATGACGTGAAACGTAATATTTAATTTCTATTCATCTTTCGTCATTTCTCTACTTATATGACTACATCATCCATATATATATATATATATATATATATATATATATATATATATATATATATATATATATATATATATATATATATATATATATATATATATATATATATATATATATATGTATATATATATTTGGTTGAGCTCCTCTCATACTGATACAGGTAGGAAGGAGGTCAAATTATTCAGCATTCTCAACGATCTGGAGTAGATGATTAGGGAACCCACACACATTCCAGATCGTCCTAACCAGTTCTTTACCACATTTAATTTATGCTTCACCACTACTCCTTCTAGATATAAATGCACTATTTTTCCCTCCTATCAGTAACTCTAACCATAATCTTGTAGTTCTTAATACATTGCTTTCTTTCCAACAACTCTATCAAGCCCTAAACGTACTTTCTGGCACTACAAATTGGTGGGGCAATGCTTCGCTTCTTTGCTAACTAACATTTGAGTGAATCTTGCATTGGCTCTGGGGACGCTTCTGTCACTGCTGAAAAGGTAAGGACCGTGATCCTTGATGGGATGAACAGATTCATTCCATCTTCAACAAAATCTTTTACTCCTCAAAATCCATGGTTCGATGGCAACTGTTCTCTTCTCCTTCTGGAGAGAGACAATTCTTATCGTGAATGGAAAAACTCTCCTTCTCCTATCACTCTTGCTAATTTCATTCGGCTCGGAAACGTTGCAGAGATATTCTTCGACGGACTAAGCGTATTTTCACAAAAAGGATGACAAGCTGACCTCCATGATTCTCCTACTGACAAAAATTTTTTGCCTCTTGACAAAAATATCTCAAATAACTTCTGCAAGTCTGCCTTTCCCCCTCTTATTTGCTCTGATGGTTCAGTAGCTAATACTCCCTCTGAAAAGGATAATCTCTTCAGCTTAATTTTTTCATCTAATTCCACCCTGCTCGATTCTTGCATCTCTCTTCCTAATCCTTCTCCTCTCAGGTATCCCATGTCTCTACCTGTGATTACTCATGATTGGGTACATGGGATTCTCAAATCTATGAACATCAGGAAGGCCAGTGGCCAGGATCACATTTCCCCTAGTGTTCTGAGTTAGCCCCTGTTCTCGTTCAGCTCTACTCTCTATGCCTTAATCCTAATACTTTTCCTCAGTGCTGGAAGCGCCCATTTGTTCAGTCTATCCTAAAAAAAGGTAGCCGCTCTGACCCTTCCAACTACCGACATATAGCTCTCACTTGTGTTGCTTCTAAAATTTTTGAAACTCTCCTCAACTCCCATTTCCTGGATCATTTTTATTTTCATTCTCTTCTCTCAGATCATCAGTATGACTTTCGTCGCTCGAAGTCAACTGATGACATACTTTCCTCTCTAACTCATCTATGGCTGCCCTTAGGGACTTCGGGAAGTCTTGTGGGGTGGCCCTTGACATATCCAAGGCTTTTGACCGGGTATTGCATGTGTAGATGCTCTCCAAGCTCCCTTCCTTTGGGTTTCCTCCTTCCCTTTGCTTACTATTGTCTACTTTTCTCTCAGATCGTTCCATTTCGGCACTTGTAGATGGAGCGACCTCTTCCCCTTTTTCTGTCAACTGTGGTTTTTCTCAGGGTTCTGTTTTATCTCAGATTTTATTCTTACTTTTCATTAACCATCTTCTCAACTGCCTTCTAACTCTGTTCACTCTTATGCTGATGATTCAACCCTTCATTCTTCTCCTACTTATTTCAAATCTGCTTCCTCTTTTGCTTCTAGAGTTGCTTTTCATCTTCAACTTTCCGAATCTATTTTTGTCGATCTGGATGGGATTTCCCGGTGGAGTCATAGCAATTTTGTGAAATTTAACTCTAAAAAACTCAACTCTTCACATCTCCCTCTCATAAACACCTCCCAACTTTCCTATCTTCTTTGATGGCTCTCCCGTTTTACCTATAAAAAACATTAACATTCTTGGTCTAAACATAAACAATAAATTGTCTTGGAAATCACATATCACAATAGTTGCTAAGGCGACTTCAAAGAAGCTGGGAATAGTATTCAGGTTGGGAGAATTTTTTTCTTCTGAGAAGTTACTCCAATTATATAAGGGTATTATTCGCCCTTGAATGGAGTACTGCTCTCAAATTTGGGAAGAAGGGGCTCCGGCTCCTTCACTCTTCTGGATAGGATTGAGTCCAAAGCTAACAGATTAATAAACTGTCCCCTACTTTCAAACTCTCTTGACCCTCTATCTCTGCGACGTGACGCTGGTGCAGTATTTCTTTTCTATAGGTACTACAATGGCAGATGCTCGAGGGAATTGGCCTCTCGCATTCCTCCACCTTTGTGTTGACCTCGTTGTACAAAGGGTGCCCTGCTTTCACACGAATTTTGTATGAATGCTGGAAACCCCAGGGTTAATCGTTGTGGTACCTCCTTCTTCCCAGCCACCTCTGTTCTGTGGAATTCCCTACCATCATCTATATTTCCTTCTGTATTTAAGGCTTCCTTCTGTGCCACCTGAGGGATGTGAGTTAGGTTCGTGTCGGAGTGGATTTTCTTTATTTGTATGTGCCCCCTCCTTGAAAAGGGACTGCCCGTGAGTGGTGGTAGACTGTAATATATATATATATATATATATATATATATATATATATATATATATATATATATATATATATATATATATATATATATATATATATATATATATATATATATATATATATACCAGAAAATATTTAAATTTTTATTTGTATTGACTGAAAATTCTGGAGTGGGCCAGTCTACCGTCTGGGGGAGATCAGTCCTCCTGGTCCCCCCCCCTATAGTTAAGCCAATACCAGGGACGCTTCCTGTTTTCCAGGATGCGTTGTCATCTGTAAGGGGTACATCTGAATGTGGAGACCCCTATCCCTATTAAAAATAAGTTTGCACCCCCAAGAATTTGGAATGCAAACTACGTTAAGATAATTGGAAGGGAAATTTAAAACTTAAATAAAAGCAATAACTGATATAATAATGATAGTAATAATAACAACAACAACAACAACAATAATAATAATAATAATAATAATAATAATAATAATAATAATAATAATAATAATAATAATAATAATAATAATAATAATAATAATGATAATAATATAAAATGATTCTTTGTAACATACTGAAATTTTTTAATTAATCTCACATTAATAATTATTATCTTTTACATTTATTGATTACTTTTCTATAATTTCTTTGTCAAACACGTCCATTAATAATCTTTGTGAAAAGTGGATGTCTGAAGACTAATTCATTCGGTTTATGTTATGACTAAAAGGAAAAATTTGAAACTCAAAATAAATAACATTCTTTATTTTTCCTCACCCAAACATTTCTAAAGTCATTCTTTTTCTTTTAAGTAATTAAAAATATTTAGCAAGAACCACAACGGACTTGTTGACCTTTCTAATTTTTGGTCTTTTAAACACTCAGATGATTGTCTGGTAAGATCACAAGTAAATATTCTATTGGAGTTTCTCAAAATCTGAAAATTCTTTCAAAATAAGATTTTGGAATGAAAACGACACGAATCCGTATCAACAAGTAACATAACAATGTATCACTATATTGTTCTTTCACTAGAACAATTACATTCAAACAGACATAAACTTAGAGTAGCACAAGTGACATTCTCTTCGATAAATCGAATCTCAGTTGCTGGGAAATAAGAAAACAAATTTGTACAAAGATGTTCCTTGGGTTAGCGTAATAACTCTTCTATTATACACACATTCATACATATATATATATATATATATATATATATATATATATATATATATATATATATATATATATATATATATATATATATATATATATATATATATATATATTATGTCTCCTCTGATGGGCAAAAGCCGGAGGCCTACCAATATCCATCAGAGTTGGGGAACAGTCGGAAATCTGGTCACAAATGGCAGGAGTGACCCGATACACGGCGTTTAAAAGTGAGCAAGTCAAAGGCAGTTGGGAAAACAGATAAAGGGAGTGTGTTCCAGACTTTACCAGTAGAGTATATGAAAGATTGAGCATAGCGGTTAAGGCTGGGATCGGAGGTTGGACAGAGAAAGTATGAAACTGTGTAAAAAGTCGTATAGGACAAGCCCTTCTTAATGAAGGAGGTATGCTACGTGAGAGTTCAGAAGAGCAGTGTCCTAATATCTGTAATGAAGAAAGAGTGACGCAACAATTCGATGGGAAAAAAAAGAGTTGGAGACAGTTAGTAAGATCAAAAGAGTTAATAAAGTGAAAACCTGTTTTCTTGAATCTATTAACTGCTTTTCGAGAAAAACTGTATGTGTGAAACCATCCCAGATGTGTGAGGCGTACTCCATAAAGGGGCGAACAATACCCCTATAAAGAGCAAGCAACTGGGGTAGCCTAAAAAAGACCACGAAGGAGACTCAGAACACCCAACAAATAATATATAATATATATTACTATATATATTTCTTGTTTAGAAAGAGAAGTAATGTGATATTTCCAAGAAAGATCACGAGAAAAAGAGACACAGAGAATATTGAGGACAGATGATGGTTTGAGTTGAGTGTTTTTGAATAAGATGTCATAGTTGTGAGGAAGATTTTGTCGAGTAGAAAGATGGAGAAATTAAGTGTTTGAGTCATTGAAAACGATCATGTTTTCTCTGCCCCAATTTATCAGAGGTCAGTTGCTCCAAGGCCATCCTTCTTGAATCTATCAACTGCTGTTGGGAGGAACTTCTTTCAAACTGAAGGAATGATGAAGGGTGGAGTCATCGGCATAGGAGTGTATAAGAAGAAGTAATTGAGAGAAGATCATTGATGAAAATTAGAAAAAGAGTTGGGGATAGGACATATTCTTGAGGAACAAAACTATTTATAGATTTATAGGGAGAACGGTGGCCTTCTACAGCAACTGCCATAGAACGACCGGAAAGGAAATTAGAGAGAAAGTCACAGAGAGAAGGATAGATTCCGAAAGAGGGAAGTTTGGAAATCAAAGCTTTGTGCCAGACTCTATCGAAAGTTTTCATTATGTCTAGCGCCACAGTGAAAGAATCACCGAAACACCGAAGAGCGGAGGACCAAGAGTCAGAAGTAGGGAAAGAAGATCAACAGTAGAGCGCTCTTTACGAAAGCCATACAGGAGATCAGAGACAAGATTAGAATAATTGAGGCTTTTCTAAATCTTCCTGTTAAGGATAGTTCGAAAACTTTGGAAAGAACGGAGGTTAAGGAAATACGACGACAGTTAGAGGGTTGAGAGGGGTTCCCCTTCATCGACAGATTTCAAACGATAAAAGACTTTCGAAGAAGTGTCATTATCTTGATCCATCTCAAGCTCCTCAAAACTACAATAATTGCTTTAAAAACTTCTCTAGTAACAAGTAGTAAGAATCTCTTATTATTCTTCACACGTCTGGTTTGGCATTCGTGTTAGTTTTGTCCATTTTGTCTCTTGGAAAATACTTATTTTTATTTTTTCCTATTAAAATAGTTGTCTCCTTTGATGACCTAAAATAGTGTCTAGTTGTTTTCACTGCATGAATTCAATTTTTAATGTGTTGAACTTAACATGCATATTTCAAGGTTATCTAGATATAAGTAATGTGAAGAGTAGTGATCATGAACGATGGTTGAATATTTTCGCCTTATCACAACTTAAATATCACTAAAATTTTCCTTCATTGATGATTCACCATCAATCCAGTGATGCATCATCAATGTAGTGATGCACCTCACCCAATCGAAAAGTAACTCTTTATCCCAAGTGATTTCAACCTTTGTAATATTACTTCCATTTGATCTTCTATTTTGCTTTTATTGTTGCAAGATCTAAAGCGAATACCTTATATATTTCCTCCATTTCTACATCAATATTGTTTATTTATTTATTTATTTATTTATTATTATTATTATTATTATTATTATTATTATTATTATTATTATTATTATTATTATTATTATTATTATTATTATTATAAAATTAAGAAACTCAAAGCATCAAAATATTTAGATCGTCCGCTACGCCTTTCCTTCAGAAGAAGATTACAAGAATAGCAAATAGCCAACAAAATACTGACAGAGGTTAATGTTTTAAAGTTGATATTATAGTTGTGTTGATGATTTTGTCGAATTAGAAGATGAAGAAAGTGAGTCTTTTGAGAAGTTGAAAGGAACAATGCTTTTTTTTCGGCCTCAGTTAAAAGGAAACCGTGAACTCAATGACCCACCCTTCAGAGTGAAAAAAAAAAAATTTTTAAATTTTTTTTCTTTTTTTCAGGGGTTTTATAGTACTTCAGATTCTAAATGTGCAATTAGATTTTAAAATTTTATTAGTCCCTTAAAAAGCTTTGCCAGTTCAAGGTATTTGGCTTTAAATTAGCGACATCTGGCAATTATAAAAAAAAATGAAAATTTTAATTTTAAATCTTTGTTTTTTTACAGATTTATAGAGAATAAAAGCTTATTCCAAATATGTAATTAGTTTTTTCTAATTCCAAATAGTTTTCGAGATAGCCACTCAAACTTGTGGAAAAATCCATTTATTGATCTTCTTTTGGGGCGTGTCTTTCTCCTTTTTTTTTTTTTTTTATTTCCGAGTAAATGTTTGCTAAAAAAAAACTTCTCGATCGATTTCTTTCAAACTTTTTTTAAATGAACTAGAGATAGTTGGAGGAAGATATCTACGTAGTTTTATAGACCAGAATAATGCGGTTCTATTAGGGTAATCATAAATATATCAAAATTCCAAAAAAAAAAATTTAAATTTTATCTTTTCAACATAGAAGAATATAACGCCAAGAATCATTGGTTAACCTTTTCGGAGAGCTACAAATGTTCTCAAACTAAGAGAAAAAGCAAAAAGAAATATTGAAAATTAAATATTTTACGAATTTCGTGAAAAACGTGAAAAATACAAGGACTGT
>SEYY01020659.1:112500-117500 GCA_009176605.1 Armadillidium nasatum | reverse complement strand
ACTATATATATATATATATATATATATATATATATATATATATATATAATATATATATATATATATATATATATATATATATATATATATATATATATATATATATATATATATATATATATATATATATATATATATATATATATATATATATATATATATATATATATATATATATATATATTATATTATATAATATATATATATATATATATATATATATTATATATATATTTATATATATATATATATATATATATATATATATATATATATATATATATATATATATATATATATATATATATATATATATATATATATATATATATATATATATATATATATATATATATATATATATATATATATATATATATATATATATATATATATATATATATATATATATATATATATATATATATATATATATATATATATATATATTTATATGTTATATATATATATATATATATATATATATATATATATATATATATATATATATATATATATATATATATATATATGTATATATATATATATATATATATATATATATATATATATATAATATATATATATATATATATATATATATATATATATATATATATATATATATATATATATATATATATATATATATATATATATATATATATATATATATATATATATATATATATATATATATATATATATATATATATATATATATATATATATATATATATATATATATATATATATATATATATATATATATATATATATATATATATATATATATATATATATATATATATATATATATATATATATATATATATATATATATATATATATTTATATATATATATATATATATATATATATATATATATATATATATATATATATATTATATATATATATATATATATATATATATATATATATATATATATATATATATATATATATATATATATATATATATATATATATTATATATATATATATATATATATATATATATATATATATATATATAATATATATATATATATATATATATATTAATATATATATATATATATATAATATATATATATATATATATATATATATATATATATATATATATATATATATATATATATATATATATATATATATATATATATATATATATATATATATATATATATATATATATATATATATATATATATATATATATATATATATATATATATATATATATATATATATATATATATATATATATATATATATTTCTCCTCCGCCTTTTTATACCATCTTCACTTTTTCCTGTCATTTGTTCTATGATTTGTGAGGCTTCATATGTACGAGAACAGCATGTATGAAAATAAGGAAATGAAGCGACCCTGATGGCAATGTTCTCCTGGTGTTTTGAGGATGTGAAATTCTGCCCTCACTTGCCTTCTCTTTCAGTTATACTCTCTTTATATATAAACCATATATGTAAACCAACGAATGTTTAATTTAATCACTTACGAAGAAGGATAATACTCCTAAATTTTAAATTTCAATCAATCTCTTCCTTGCATTATATTAAAAATTTTTGAATTTTTTCTTAAACTTTATATGTAAGATCATTTAGAATCTCATTCCTTTTTTCTGATTGTCATTATGACATCGATTGTAAAGATTATTTCGTAGTATAACTTCTTCTCTTACCGATTTATGTCCTTATATCATAATGGAAAATGGATGTGGTGATGTTTGATATTTTCAAAACTTTTGAGATGGAAAAGGTTTTTAAGTTCATTTCATTTAGATTTCTTCCTTCACTTCATTCAATATCGACTTTTCATAACTCCGTTTTGCTTCTTTATCAAAAGTGATGATTCATACACAGAGTTCTCTTTTATTTTTTCTTCTCTTTTATTTCTTCCAGATATCTTCTTTTATTAATTATCTTCTCAGTTCTTCTGCAGCTCAATTCATTCCAATAAATCGACTTTGTACATTTAAAGTATTCTCCAAGAAATGCTTTTAGAATTACCTTCTTTTCAAGTTTCCGATTCTTTTCATAGTTATGAGGAAAGGATTTTCCAGGATGGTCATATCGCATTTCTGAAATTTGACTCAATAAAAAAAAAAATTTCTTCATATCTCACTAATAAAAAAGACTTTTTAACTTTTAATAAAAAAAAATTTGAAAAACTTTTTTTGAGAACCTCTGGAAGAATATCATAAGGACCATACGCCACCTTAGAATTAAGCTCAGAGCAGAAATTATATTTTATAAAGAGATTACAAATGTTAGCCACAATGTTAGTTGGAAACTTAGAAATATTACCACAATCATCAAAAGAGAAATTGTTTTAAAATTTTTTTAGGTAAAGTCTGAAAGAAGAACTGAGTCAAAAAGTAATAGAACAATGGTGACATCGGAAGGAAAAAATAGGAGGGAGAGCTAGATAGAGGGTTATATTTTTTTTTTATCGAAAATACACAAAGAGAGATATAAAGAAGAACCACAAATATTATTGTACTTTTATCTGCAGGAAAAAGACTTTACGATTTCAGGGAGAAAAATAAGCAACAGGAATTTTATTTGGCGGTATTTCAAGAAGGAAACTTCCTTTCTTCAAAAAGTTCAAAACTAATTGGATTTAAATCTACGTTTATCGTTATCTTCAAATCTAAAAGAGAACTCCTAGATTTGATGGGAAGTGAGAAGAGAATAATAGAAAATGTCTTCTCTATTTTAGTGTTAAAATACTCAAAAAAAAGTAAGATAGTCAAAAAGAAGATTAATTAAGAGAAAAAATAAACACAAAAATAAATTCCGTTTTAGATTCATAAGTGTACAAACGTCAGAAGGAGCAATATTAATTAAGGAGCCTCAAAATCACTGGCGATATATATATATACCGTATATATATATATATATATATATATATATATATATATATATATATATATATATATATATATATATATATATATATATATATATATATATATATATATATATATATATATATATATATATATATATTAGAGGTGGACCGGATATCCGCATCCGCATCCGCAACTGCGGATATCCGCATCATTTTTCCAATATCCGCATCCGAGGATATCCGCAAATGGATATCCGCAACCGCATCCGCATGCGCGGATAGTAAAAAATTACGTATCATGCAATCGATAAAAACTTTCAAAGGCAAAACTTTGTATTGAATGCAGAACCTCTTTCTGAGCGCCATACAGGCGACTATCTTGAAACTGTATTTGAAAAGATGCTGACAAAATGGAAGATTTCATTAATTGAAGTGCACTGCGTAGTCAGGGATTCGGGCACAAATATAAAAAAAAGCACTTTCTCTGGCAAGAGTGAAAAATGTAGATTGCTTTGCACACCAAACTCAGATAGTAGTTAAAAATTAAATTATGAGTCAAAAATGTGTATCCGATTTAATAACCAAATAAAAAAACGCATTTCAATCACTCCGTTGTAGCCCAAAATGAGCTGAAGAAAATACAAACAAGATTAAATGTTCGTCCACTTTCTGTCATGCAAGGTATTCAAACACGCTGGAATAGTAGTTTGCATATGCTTGAGAGGATGAGCGAAATTAATGAGGCCATTTGCCTTTATGCTTCAAGCAGCACAAAAATAAAGCCTCTAACAGCTGACGAAAATGACATTTTAAATAATTGTATTAATATCCTTAAGCCTTTTGAAGAATTAACAAATTAACTAAGTCCTTGCATTGAATTAACAAGTTCAGCTGAATCATGTTTGTCAGATGTGATACCACTTGTTTCAACATTGAAAGTTGTGTTAATAATGTTATTAAGTCTAAGGGAGTTTCAAGGATGACTGAAACAATAATGAAGGAGATGAACGACAGATTTGAAAACCTGGAAAATGATGATGCTTATACAATTGCAACCTTTTTAGATCCTAGGTACAAAACAAAATTTTTTAAACCACTTGTTTCTCAGAATGTTAAAATCAAATTAGGATGCTTATGCGATGAGATGATAGAAACAGCTAAAATAACGCCTTTCAAGAAAAAGCAAAAGCTCTCAGATACAAAAGAAACAAAATCTGTTAGCTTAAGCATTGCTAAATCAATGAAAGATCTTCTAGCTTCCAGCAGCGATGAAGAATCACAGTCAGAAGTGTCAAAGGATACAATATCGATTATTGAAAATTATCTGAAACTCCCACGTTTGGAGGCAGATAAAGACCAACTGGTTTGGTGGAGAGATAATTGCAAAAGTTTCCAATTTTCTTGCTGAGCTGGCAAGGACTTATTTAGCATGTCCTTCAACTAGTGTTGCTAGTGAGCGTCTTTTCAGTGGAGCAGACCTCATTTACGACGAAAAGCGAACCAAACTTTCACCTGAAAGAGCCCAAAAGCTTTTATTTCTAAAAAATAACTTACCAATTATTAACTTCAAATGGAATATGTGAAACTGTGAAGTGTGAAGGTAATACTGAATTACTGGCTATATATATATATATATATATATATATATATATATATATATATATATATATATATATATATATATAATATATATATATATATATATATATATATATATATATATATATATATATAATATATATATATATATATATATATATATATATATATATATATATATATATATATATATATATATATATATATATATATATATATATATTATATATATATATATATATATATATATATATATATATATATATATATATATATATATAACCTTTTTCCAAATGGGAGGAGGTTGGGGAAAGAGGTTGGTGGGGTGTTCAAGAGTTGGGTCCATCGTCCCACACCCTGGTAACATAGATTCTGGATATTATATTTAAAATTCCAAGAATCTATGGCAAAAACTCTTAAAAAATTAAACTATCCGCATCCGCATCTGCGGATATCTGCAATTGAATATCCGCAACCGCATCCGCATCCGCGGATAGTAAAAAATTACTATCCGGTCCA
>SEYY01020659.1:105000-110000 GCA_009176605.1 Armadillidium nasatum | reverse complement strand
TAAAAAAAAATTAAAAAAAACTGCTTTGCAAAGTTAAAATCCTTATTATTCAATACTCCTGACTCTTTTTCCTCACTGACAACGTTGATAATTGAGTCATTTATTACCTAATCCTATTTGTTTCTCCTTCTGACACATTTTAAAATCTTACATTTATCTGTGTTAAAGTTCATTTACAATGTTTATATTCAATTTACAATCTTATTAAAATCACTTTGGAGTACATTATAATCTTTCTCACCATATATAAGATTTTCAAGTTTTGTATAGGCGGCCTTCAATTTCGAAAATTTACCTCAAATTATTTACTATATATATATATATATATATATATATATATATATATATATATATATATATATATATATATATATATATATATATATATATATATATATATATATATATATATATATATATATATATATATATATATATATATATATATATATATATATAGAAAGAGTATTGAGAAAATCGTTTGGTCAAACTACTAAAAACATTGACCCTTTATAGCGACTCTTAAATCAGTCAATAATCAATTTCTGATACAATTTAAAAGTTTTTCCATAAATAAACCTTGGGCTTTTATTAAGCTTTTCCAATAATCTTTTATGAGGGAGAGTGTCTAAAGATCTTTTATAAAGTCTAAGTAAATGACATCAAAAGACACGTGGTAAGTTATCTGCGTAATTAATAACCACATTAAAATATTATAGTAAAGTCTGATCTATTTCTTCTAAATCTATGTTTAAAATTATTTAGAAACTGTTCTACTCTACTTGTTAATATTGCTACAAAAAATTTACCAACTATAGAAGTTAAACAAATTGGTTTGTAATTATTTGGGAAAATATTTTTTATAATAGCTATAACCAAATCTGGTCCTAACGAGTTATTTATAAAGAACATCCAACAAAATTTATACAGTTATTATAACACAAGACAGTTTCAAAATTACACAATGGATACTAAATGACAATTAGCACAAATAATATAAAAAGTAATCTAAAAGATTAACACAAATGAGTTTTTGCAACGACAAACTTGATGGAACAACTTAATAAGTGTTCTTAAGACTCACAAAGATGCAGCACCTCCAAATTAAAAATACCAGGCGTAGGATTTTGATATAAATATGAAATTTTTGACAGAGAAAAGTGATTTAAATTCATTTTTTAACAACTTTATACATAAAAAGTATAAATCAATAAAGAAAATATGGATTAAATGCATTTTGCAACTGCAAAATTTTATGTACGATATTTTTTTTCACGCGTCGCAATTATATAAAATATGGGCTCTAAAATCGGAGTCCTGAATAAGGCCAATTTATTAGTTTTTAAATAATAAGACAGATGTGACAACTTACGGAAAAAAGAATGCTAAATTTCAAAAGCAGTTTTTATGAAGTTGCTAATTTGGCTTCCAATACTTTCTGGCAACTTGGAGAATAATATCGAATATTAAAATATTTGAATGTTGCCAGATTTGTCCTTTTACGTACACGTACAGTTCATAAATAATATAAACAAACTAAATAAAACAGTCTTTTATTGTAACTTGTTACGTGCACTTGTGTTTTTTTTTTTTTTTGTGAAAGAAAAATTACCGGATTTATTATGGTTTTTTTTGTTCGATATATGTATATATATATATATATATATATATATATATATATATATATATATATATATATATATATATATATATATATATATATATATATATATATATATATATATATATATATATATATATATATATATATATATATATGGCCAGACTGCACTTTAGTCCACACAAATATTACAAAAACTACTTAACGTACATTAAAAAGGATAACATTTTAGAAATCCTTGAAGAATTCTGATAAAGAAAAATTGGGAATTAAAAAAAATTATACTAAGTTTATTAACTAAGTACTTTATAGTGCTTTAATTGCCTCGTTCGTCTGGCAGCGCAAGTGTGGCAGCGTCTTTTCCCGAGTAAATATCTCTCTCTCTCTCTCTCTCTCTCTCTCTCTCTCTCTCTCTCTCTCTCTCTCTCTCTCTCTCTCTCTCTCTCTCTTGCAGTACGAGGAATTTTTCGATTAAGTAAGAAAATTTTTTTAAAAATTTCAATATGTGTTATATGGCCGTAGGCATGATCTTACGGCAACGGTTCAGCTAAAGGTTAGGCCTGTATACCACGCCAACGCCGGTCGTAAGATTAAATAGGTCGAAATGGGTTCATTAGAAAACTAAATAATAATAATAATAATAATAATAATAATAATAATAATAATAATAATAATAATAATAATAATAAAAATTTTACTCAATTAAAAAAAAAAAAAAATTTTTTTTTTATTTTTTTTTTATTTTTAACTTAATTTCACATCTTTATAATTTTCTTTATCAGAATTCTTCAAGGATTCCAAAAATGTTATCATTTTTAATGTACGTTTAGTAGTTTTTGTAATATTTGTGTGGACTAAAGTGCAGTCATATATATATATATATATATATATATATATATATATATATATATATATAATATATATATATATATATATATATATATATATATATATATATATATATATATATATATATATATATATATATATATATATATATATATATATATATATATATATATATATATATATATATATATATATATATATATAAATATATATATATATATATATATATATATTAATATATATATATATATATATATATATATATATATATATATATATATATATATATATATAAACTTGCAGCCCCTCCTTACCAAGTTTACAAGAGCCGCCACTGTATATATATATATATATATATATATATATATATATATATATATATATATATATATATATATATATATATATATATATATATATATATATATATATATATATATATATATATATATATTATATATTTACTATAGATATAGAGTCATAGATACAAATCTGTCCTTAAAGGTATTAAAATGTTTGTTTTAAAATCTAGAGTTTTCAAGTAACTGTTCTGAATGGGTTGTTTTCAGCTTTAATAATAAATTTAATTACATTATAATTATGTTTTTTTTTTCAAATTAGATTCGTTAACTTTAAAACTTCTTATATCAAGTTCTTTTTTACCTCATTTGGTGCGCTTAACTCTTACTTGGACAAGAAAATTATATCTTGAGTATTTTCCTTATCAATTTACTTGCTCATCTGCATCAATTAAATTCTAACTCATATTTTGACACTTAATTTAAAAAAGACAAGAAACTTTCTCAGCTTAACATTGATAAAGAAATGAAATATTGTTTTTTAACACTTCCATAATATATATATATATATATATATATATATATATATATATATTATATATATATATATATATATATATATATATAATATATATATATATATATATATATATATATATATATATATATATATATATATATATATATATATATATATATGATCTGACTGCTGTCGAACTCGGACGTGTTTGAAACAGCTGGGAAAGAAGAATAGAGAAGAGTCAGAGAGAGGATTGGAAGGGTGGTTTGAGGTCTTCTGACGAAGTGTTGAAGATCTTTTCGTCTGAAGAAAGAAAAGAATAGATTGAATGCAAGAATCCAGATTGTTATTTACAAGTAATTGAAAAATTTTATTAGTCGAAGAAAATATTTAAAAATTTTATTGAATTTAACATTTGGAATTAAAAGAAGTTGATTCAAAATTAATATTTAAACTATCAAGAGGAGCAACAAAATTTTCGAAAGAGGTCTTTTAGTAATTTTAAATCAAAATCATCTGTGGAGCAACAAAATTTTCGAAAGAGGTCTTTTAAGTAATTTTAAATCAAAATCATCCGTGAAGCAATAAAACTTTTAATTGAAACTTCTAGATAACTTCTGGTTGAAAAGGATTGGGATTTCGAAGCAGTCAGGACAAATGAGGAATAATTCTTCGCCTGGTTCTAGAGGCTGGGAACCTTTTAAACCAGTTTTTTTTTTTCTTCCCAAGTACGGCTGCAGGAATATGAAGTTTCTGCAACCGACACCACCCTGCATCTTGCTGGATATGGTGTAGAGTATAAAAAAATAAATAATAATAATAATAAAAAAAAAAAAAAAATTTTTTTTATATATATATATATATATATATATATATATATATATATATATATATATATATATATATATATATATATATATATATATATATATATATATATATATATATATATATATATATATATATATATATATATATATATATATATTATGGATGAAAGTAATAGTACCTCGGGCAACGAAAGTAATCCTTTCTTGAATGTTCGTCGTAAACCGAAAACGTCGTAACCCGAGACGAATATTCCCACAATAAATTATGGGAAATAAAATAATCTGTTCTTGACATTCAATAATATTACCTAAAAATTCATTTTAAAATCGAAAATAACTGTTTAATCAATAAACACAATAGAAAAGAAAGCGAAATTGAAATAAATGATAATTAAATTTCACTTTATCTTTACTGAAGGCTCTTGTTGGAGTATTGAAGATGGTCATAGAGGAGGGAAAAGAGAGAGAGGTTGACGTTTGAAAAGGGGAATCCCACTCCATAAAGACTTCAGGGAGCAAGTCTTCCTTAGGGAGTCTGTTCCACTTTTCAGTTTCCGATCATTGTATTCACTGGTTTGTTCCCTAATTAAAAATTAATCAAGTGAGATTTGCTTTCGACTTTTCAAAATATTTTGGAAATCAGTCAAGGCATGATAGTTGAATATGTTCATGACCCTGCCTACTACAGCTTTGTCTGGGTGATATATCTAAAAAAAAACTGGCCTAGTCATCCAGATATACTTGCCTGATCCTTTGTTTACGCGTTTTATTTGCGGGAGGGACGTGGCGTGAGAGTACAAATTTAAGCATACAAAATCCGTATCAACGTATTCCGAGACCACTGTCGTAACCCGAGACGGATTTCCAGTCGAAAAGGTCTC
>SEYY01020659.1:85000-90000 GCA_009176605.1 Armadillidium nasatum | reverse complement strand
AGCTCTCTCATACGCACACACACACACACACACACATATATATATATATATATATATATATATATATATATATATATATATATATATATATATATATATATATATATATATATATATATATATATATATATATATATATATATATATATATATATATATATATATATATATATATATATATATATATATATATATATATATATATATATATATATATATATATATATATATATATATATATATATATATATATATATATATATATATATATATATATATATATATATATATGTATATATTTATATATATGAGACGCTCTAGATAATTTGCTTCTATATGAGCTTATTAAATAATTAAGAGCAGCAGCGTAAAAGTTAATAAAAAATTATATATAATAAAAAGCAATAATAATAATTTAGAAAGTAATAATTTATTTGTAATTATTTTGTTCATAATTCACCATTGAAAGATCTTCATTATAATTGGTAATAGTTTCAATAACTGTCAAGTCTGTCAAGGATTGTCAATCAAACTCTGTCAAAATTTATTAGACAGAAAATAGGAGGTAAGCAAATTTGAAAGAAAGAATGACTTTATTCGAATTGACCTTATCTCTATGGAAAGAGGTCAGGTCACTTTAAAAGTCTTCCAACATTTTAATAAAACAATTTAATTTTTCTTATAAACTTTAATTATTAATAAAATATTCGCATATATTAACTTGTAACCTCAAGTTAATATATATATATATATATATATATATATATATATATATATATATATATATATATATATATATATATATATATATATATATATATATATATATATATATATATATATGACAGAGAAAAATTTTCCGCACGTCAGGATTCGAACCCACTGACAACAGCGTCGCCGATAGACAGTGTACATAATGCTCTACCACTGAGCTATGCCATACCAAGAAACCCCAGTAGCGGTTCCAAGCACCCTCATATATATATATATATATATATATATATATATATATATATATATATATATATATATATATATATATATATATATATATATATATATATATATATATATATATATATATATATATATATATATATATATATATATATATATATATATATATATATGACGGGTCACGTCGGCCATTAGCGACCCCGAATCCGATTGCTTCCCAACTCCGGTGGATATTGGTAGGCCTTGGGCCTTTGCCCACCGGAGGAGACATATAATATATATATATATATATATATATATATATATATATATATATATATATATATATATATATATATATATATATATATATATATATATATATATATATATATATATATATATATATGGTCATTATAGTCATGTGGGAGTTGAATGGAAGTTATTAGTCTGAAGCGACTGACATGTTCTCCGGAGGAATAAAAGTAAAATTTGTTTTTTAGTAGCATTGAAAGACTTTTCAGCTAAAAGAGGTCATTTTACACGCTATGCTAAAAAAATAGTAATGAAACTTGAAAAAAAAAAATAGAAAAATTTTCAATATGTTCTTTCGTATTACTTTGATTTTTCAAATTTTTTGATGTCTGCAAAAAGAATTTAAGTAACTTTGAAGGAACTAATTTTATAAAGGCTTAAATGTCATTGTATGAAAAAGTGAGGAATATTATTTTTAATACATGGGGAAAACCTAAATTCCAAAAAACGAAATTTTTTAAGAAAAACAAAATTTTCTTTGCAAGCGAAAAATCGCTTATCTAAGAATATTTGCTAACGAAAAATATTCTTAAACTTTGAATTAATAATTGCTAGTTTTCCCTTGAAAACTTTTTAGTTTGTTATTTTCCTCAAGATATGACAAAAATAGTATAAGGTTTTAACTTACTATTGCGATTTATTTTTAAATTAAACAATCCTTGGACTATGTTTATTTTCTCCTAGATTTTGTAAGAGACAAATCAAATTTCAAAATGTTTCATGTAATCACATAATGGAATTATGTTGACTAACTTATTCTGCAACTATAAAGTTCTTCCTTGGTTTATCATAACTCTTCATTCTCAATTCTTTCTTCAGTTATTTTCCGAATTAGCATTCATGTTCTGAAAATAGTATACAACAATGAGAGCACAATCATTCATTTTTTAACTTGAAGGAAGAAGTAAAATATTTTTGTTGACTATATTTTAAATGCTTTCTTTTTTTTTAAAGAATAGTTCAACAATATAACAGTTTTCGAATTAAATAAAACGTATTTTACTCCATTTCTCGAGAATACTACTAAATATTGCCTTTAACATTAAAATAAAAAATAATAAAATTATCAGTACAGTACATTCTCCTCTGAAAATCATTTTGATAACCAGGGATATCATCATATTCATGTTCGATGTTTAATGGGACTAATGAACAGTATCCTAAATTAAATCCTTCTCTTCACATATTGTTATCAGTATTTCTAGGCCTTTTCACTTCTCCTTTGGTAGAAGAATATACATGTGGTACATAAGGTCAGATTATTAACGTTCTGGTGGACTTGACGATTTCTTCCTCGTCTTCCCTTGGTCTTTTATTGATACAGAGAACAAGGCTCTGTTTTGTGTTTCCTATGACCCTTTGTTCTCCCAATAGAACAGATTTTACTACCTTTTTAGAGAACCTAACTACTTCTCACGAGACTGTTACATCTTCACATTCAAATAATGAGGTCCTCTATTTAGGGGATTTCAATGTACATAACGCTGAACGGTTAGGTTCCTCTCATACTGATTCAGGGGAAGAGGAGGCCGAAGAATTCAGCATTCTTAACAATCTGGAGCAGCTGATTAAAGAACCAACACACATTCCAGATCGTCCCAACCAATTCTTGAGCACTCTTGATTTATGTTTCACCATAAGTCCTTCTCTCTATAAATACGCTATCTTCGCACCTATTGGTAACTCCGACCACAATCTAATTTGTCTTAATTTTCATGCTTTCTCTCCAATTGCTAAACCCTGCCCTTAGCGTATTTTCTGGCATTTAGATCGGGCTGACTGGGGGCTTTGCGTTACTTCTACTCTAATTATTCCTGGAGTGACTATGTTGTCTCTGAAGACTCTTCGGTCTCTGCCAATAAGGTGGGGGCCGTAATAGTTGATGGGATTAGAAGGTTCATTCCTACTTCAACTAAATCTCTCTCTCTTCAAAATCCATGGTTTGAATGTGATTGTTCTCGTGCCATTCAGGCTAGAGACATCTCGTATCGAGAATGGAAAAATTCTCCTTCTCCAATCACTCTCGCTAATTTTCATTCAGATCGAAATCGTTGCAGGGATATTCATTGATGAGTAAAATAGACTTTCTCTAATCGAAAGGTGTGCTGAGCTCCTAAATTTTCCTACTGAAAAATCTTTCTAGCCTCTTGCCAAAAACATCAAAATTTCTGTAAATCTTCCTTTCCTCCTCTTATTCGCTCTGATGGTTCTGTTGCTAACACTCCAACTGAAAAGGCTCTCTTCTAATTCAACCCTGGACGACTCCGGTAATCCTCCTCCTACTTCTTCTCCTCTCAGATGTCCCATGCCTTTACCTGTGATTTCATTTGACCAGGTGAATGGGCTTCTGAAGTCTATGAAGGTTAGTAAGGCAAGCGGCCTGGATGGCATTCCT
Source organism: Armadillidium nasatum (assembly GCA_009176605.1). Classification (NCBI taxonomy): domain Eukaryota; kingdom Metazoa; phylum Arthropoda; class Malacostraca; order Isopoda; family Armadillidiidae; genus Armadillidium; species Armadillidium nasatum. The sequence continues at coordinate 86,354 of SEYY01020659.1, read as the reverse complement.
CCCCGAGTTTTAAGGGAGTGCCCCTATGAGCAGGTTCCGTCCCTCGTTCAACTTTTCTCTCTATGCCTCAATACTAGTACTTTCCCTCAGCGAGCGCATTAGTCCAACCTATTCCGAAAAAAGGTAGCCGCTCTGATCCTTTCAACTATCGCCCTATAGGTTTCGCTTGTATTCTGTCTAAGATCTTTGAACCCTTCTCAACTTTCACTTCTTAGATCATCTGGAATCCCATTCCCTTCTTTCTGATCATCAGTATGGCTTTCAGCTTTCGAGGTCTACTGGTGATATACTTTCCTATCTCACAGATCAATGGTCTTCTGCCCTTAGGGACCATGGGGAGACTTGCGTGTTGGCGCTTGACATATCTAAGGCGTTTGACCAGGTATGGCATGCGTCACTGCTTTCCAAGCTCCCCTCTTTTGGCTTTCCTCCTTCTCTTTGCTTACTTGTGTCTAATTTTCTTTCTAATCGTTCCATTTCGGCTGTTGTTGAAGGACCGACTTCTTCTTTTCCTGTCAATAGTGGTGTTCCTCAGGGCTCTGTCTTATCTCTTACTCTATTCTTACTCATTAATGATCTTCTCAGCTGTTCTTCTAACCTTATCCATTCATATGCTGATGACTCAACCCTCCATTCTTCCACTCATTTCAAATCTGCTCCTTCCTTTGCATCTAGAGTTGCTTCTCGTCTTCATCTTTCTGATTCTATTCTTGCAGATCTGGATAGAATTTCCCAGTGGGGTCGTCTCAACCTTTTTATTCTTCTAACATTCCCTCCTTGAATAAGGCTTTGCCCGTGAGTGGTATATATATATATATATATATATATATATATATATATATATATATATATATATATATATATATATATATATATATATATATATATATATATATATATATATATTTAAGCGGTAAATGATGGAAACAATGAAAATCTTAATATAATACTGTTGTTTTGACAGGTTTTGTTACAAGTCTTTTACCTCTGTTTTATCAGGTTTATCATAAATTACTTTACTTAGTTTTATCATATATGATAAAAGTACCATTGCCAAATCTCTTCCAATATCTTCAGTTTCAAGTTTTGGAAAATTCCTTGGCTCACAAATGATGCCATTATGAAGCATTGATAGTGCCACTTAGTGATTAAACAAGAAAATAGTAAATTTCATTTTTTTTTTTTTTTTTTTTTTTTTTTTTTTTTTTTTTTTTTTTCTTTTTTGCAAGTATTAAATGCAAATATAACAAAAAAGTTTCTAGAATAAAAGAAATTTGAGCTCAGCCTCAAACCTTTCTAATATTAATTTTTTATTTTTTTTTAAATAGTTTTTATTTATTTCTAATATCATTTT
>SEYY01020659.1:75000-82500 GCA_009176605.1 Armadillidium nasatum | reverse complement strand
TATATATATATATATATATATATATATATATATATATAAGGTTTTTTGAGTACCAAGAGTCTTAGGAAAGAGATAGAAGGTCACTAGCAGAGTGTTCCTAACTGTATACAACGCTCCCTCATTGCACTTTTTGAATAAATCTACTTGATATTTCTTTATTTGAATTCAACATCAATTTAAGTTAAAAATAAATAAAAATTAAAAGTTAAAATTAAAGTAAACATAAGAACAGAAAATGTCAACCCAAGAGTTGGCAACATTCAAACAAAATTGATGTTTAGTACATGGAACTCCTTGTGCTGCAAGGGCGAATCAATTTTGGTGTGAAAGGTCAACTACTTCGAGCATCTGCCATTATAGGAACTATAGAAAAGAGTTTGTGTGCCATAGTAACGTGGCAGAGATCGAGGATCAATGGAATTTGATTGTAAGGGGACGGTTGATTAGTCTTTTAACATTAAACTCAACCCTGTCCAAAAGATAGGTTAAGCTGGAACCTACTCCCAAATGAGAGAACAGAACTCCATACATTGGTGGATAAGACCCTTCTATAATTGGAGCAACCGTTGAGAAGAAAAAACTCTCCCAACCTGAACAGAACTCCCAGCTTCTTTGAAGCTGCCCTTGTAACCTGTGTTATATGAGGATTCGAAGAGAATTTTCTGTTAATGGAGACCAACAATGATTTTGTTGCTCACAAATGAGACAGAGCCATCGAAGGACATAAGAAAGTTGAGAGGTGTTTTTGGATGGAAAAGATGTGAAGACTTTGAGTTTTTAAGCTTTTTTAAAGAAGAAAAAGAGGGTGAAGATTTGAAGTGAGAGGAAAAATGGAGAATTAAGTCATCGGTATAAGAATGAATTTGAGTTTGAAGTATTGATGAGGAGATCGTTAATGAAAAGTAAGGTAAGGTTGGAGATAGAATAGGGGCTTGAGAAACACCACAAAAGAAACAGGAAAGCGTAAGTGGTCGTTTCATCAACAAGTTCTGATATGGAACAATCTGAGAGAAAACTAGACATAATTAAGCAAAGAGAGGGAAAAAGCCCAAAGGAAGGGAATTTAGATAGAGATTAGTGACGCTTGCCTTAAACTCTCAAATGTTTTGGATATCTCAAGCGCCATCACACAGGATTTCCAGAACTCCCAAAAGGCAGAAGATCATAAATCAGCGAAATACGAGAGTATGTCACCAGTAAAGCTTGAGAGGAGTCAAAAGTCATATTGATGATCTGAGAGAAAGGAATGAGATCCCAGATAATCCAGGAAATGAGAAATGAGGACGATTTTAGACAGAATACAAGTGAGAGCTATAGGACGATATATGGAAGGATTAGAAAGGCTACCTTTCTTCTGGATCGACCGAACATAAGCGTGCTTTCAGCACAGAGGAGAAGTTGTATTTTTAAGGAGCATAGAGTTCAGTTGAATGAGGACAGGAGCTAGCTCAGACTCACACTCCCTCAAACATGAGGAGGAATGCCATTCATAGATTTCAGATTCCATGCATCCGATCATATATGATTATAAGTAGAGACTTAAAACACCTGAGAGGAAGAGTAGGATGAGGGTAGAAAAGAAGCTGAAGAAATTTGCCTTTTCAGAAAGGAGGGCTAACAACAGTACAGTCAGAGCGAATAAAAGCTTGAAAAGCAGATTTACATTAGTTATCAGAGATGTTTTTGATACGAGACCAGAAATTTTAATAGTAGAAGAAAAAGAGGTTTTTCATATCTTCATGTTACCGTAAATGGAAGGATTCGAATCCAAATCGAATAAGAATACAGATGAATTTTGAATTTCCCGAATCCGAATCCAAGTCTGAATCGAATCCTAACTCACCAAATTTTTTGATTTCTCGAATCCTAATCAGAATCAGAATCCAGAACTTCCGAATCAGAATCGAATCAGAATCAGAATCAGAAACGAACTAATTTTGCAATTCTAGAATCCAAATCCGAGTCAACCAAGCTCTTTCTCCATCCACACATTTCTTTTATTCTAACATTCCTTACTCTATCTCTTCTACTAACTCCACAAACCGCTCTCAGACCTTTCATTTCGAAAACTTCTATTTTTTTCCTCTTTCTAGCGTTCAACCTCCATACTTCACTCTTATACATAACCACCGGTATACAGCATCCCTCAAACATTCTCACCTTCACCTCCCTTGGTAACCTTCCTCTATCCCAAATATCCCTCAAACCACCTAACACCTTCTCCCCTTCTCTTATTCTATGACCAACTTCATCACTCATACTTACATCAGCCTCTCCAAAAATCACCCCCAGATACTTAAATACAGTGACTATCTCCAATTTCTCCCTACCTACTTTAATTTGTAAATCATCTCCCTTAAACACACCCCTCTCTCCTCCCTCCCCATTTTTCATCCACAGCACTTTACTTTTACCCGCATTTACTCTTAAGCCCAAATCATCACAACCCTTTACAAACTCATCCACCAATACTTTCAAATTTTCATGTGTTTCAGCCAAAAGTACCACATCATCAGCATACATCAACACATTTGCATCCCACATACCATCATGATCCCTCATTCTCACCCCTTTTCCTACCCTATCCATTTTACTAACCACTTTATTAATAAATAAATTAAATAACCCCGGAGACATTACACAACCCTGTCTCAGACCATTATTTACATAAAAAAACTCAGTCTCCATTCTGTTCACTCTCACACATGCCCTGCTATTTCGATATAAAGCTCTAATACCTTCCTGTACTTTCTCCTCAATATCATACTCATTCAGGACCTCCCACAGCTTATTCCTGTCTACCCTATCGTAAGCTTTTTCCAGATCCATAAAGCACATGTACACATCCTTCTTTTTCTCTCTACTTTTCTCTTCAATCATTCTTAATGTAAAAACCTGATCCATACAACCCCTTCCTTCTCTGAAACCTCCCTGTTCCTCTCCTATTAACCCATCCATCCCTACTCTATTCAATAAAATTCTTCCATACACTTTCCCTACAACGCTAAGAAACTTATCCCCCTGTATATATATATATATATATATATATATATATATATATATATATATATATATATATATATATATATATATATATATATATATATATATATATATATATATATATATATATATATATATATATATATATATATATATATAGTCCTCAAATCAAAACTAAATAAATAAATATAAAAATAAATAAAAAGTGAATATAAAATAGTTCTTTTAAATTTTGAATAAAAGGAGAATGTATATGTAATAGTCATCTATTTTGAATGTTTATTTTAGTACTGCTAATAATAATATTTAGTTAAGTTCTATGTGAGTGATTTGCAGCGAAACTTGTAAACTTATTAAAATATAACTTTCTAATAATAACCAAACCATTCACTCTCTAACGTAGTTTCATTACTATCCAGATATGTTTTTTATCAAAGGTAAATCTTAAAGAGATAAAGAAACGACGATTGGTTCAGGCTCTGGTTCAATTCTTCACTGAGACGTGTGTAGCACAGCATACAGCTTGCCTTATGAAGTTGAGGGAAAGGTGCTTTAGATGGTTAAAAGGTTGTCCGAAGTAGCCGGAAATAGGCGAGCTTCAAGCAGCGAAAAAGCTTAGTGATGGTGTAACTGCCATTTGAGAGTCCTGCCGTCAATGAAACTAGGCATGGAGTCAAACATCATCATCATCATACAACCTAACCAATTCAACAACGAGTCACCAGATAAGTGGTGACTACTGGCTTCGAACACTTTCTACCAAAAATGACGACCCCTGGTTTCGAACATCTATGAAAAACGACGACTTCTAAGATGTTCAATTTTAAAGATGCTCCTCCCAGTAGAAGTTAATTGACGTAAGGAGGAGAGCATTGGAGAAAACTAACATCTGATCGTTCTCGTATTTCAAATTGGGGCAGAGAAAATATGGTCGTTTTCAATGCCTCAAAAACTCAATTCTTCAATCTCTTTACTCGAAACAACTTTCCACACAACTACGACATCTTTTTCAAAAAACGCAACTCAAGCCTGCATCTTTCCTTAATATTCTCTGTGTTTCTTTTTCTCGTGATCTCTCTTGGAAAGATCACATTACTTCTCTTTCTAAACAAGCTTCTAAGAGCTTAGGTGTTTTGAAGAGCCTTCGTTGTTTCTTTACTCCACACCAGTTGCTTTCTGTTTATAGAGATGTTGTACTCTCACTAATTTTCTCCAGTAGTTTTGTGCCCGTCGCATTGTTGCGTCAGTCCCTCCATACTATTGCTATTACAATGAACACTGCTTCTCTGAACTCTCCCGTCGAATTTCTCCTCATTGAGAAGGGCTCTTGCGAGACATCTTTCTACAGAGTCTCATTCTTTCTCTGCTCAACTCTCAGACCCCAGACTTAACTGATATGCTCAATCTTACATCTACTTTACTGCTGAAATCTGGAACATACTCCCTCAATCTATTTTACCAATTTCCTTTGACTTACACACCTTCAAACACCGTGTACCGGAATATGGCATTCAACTTTTCAAGATTTACTGATTTTTTTCCCTAACTCTAGTGAAAATTTTAGTAGCCCTCTTTAAATTTGACTACCAGAGGTATATATATATATATATATATATATATATATATATATATATATATATATATATATATATATATATATATATATATATATATATATATATATATATATATATATATATATATATATATATATATATATATATATATATATATATATATAAACAACGCACTCTGTCGTTCACTGCATGAACTGATTTTCATTCATAAAATTAGTGAAATTAGATAAAAGCTCGATGGAGCAAGATAGGAATGGGAATGTTGTTTTTCAAGATCACTCTTACACTCACTTCCAACAATCGCATAGGAAATTCGAACCATGTTTCAGAAATAGGAAATAATCCATATATATATATATATATATATATATATATATATATATATATATATATATATATATATATATATATATATATATATATATATATATATATATATATATATATATATATATATATATATATATATATATATATATATATATATATATATATATATATATATATATATATATATATATATATATATATATATATATATATATATATATATATATATATATATATATATATATATATATATATATATATATATATATATATATATATATATATATATATATATATATATATATATATATATATATATATATATATATATATATATATATATATATATATATATATATATATATATATATATATATATATATATATATATATATATATATATATATATATATATATATATATATATATATATATATATATATATATATATATATATATATATATATATATATATATATATATATATATATATATATATATATATGTGTGTGTGTGTGTGTGTGTGTCTATGAGAATTACTGACACGCGTATTTATTAAGTACCGGAAGTATCGTCAATTTAGACTTTGTGTACGAATATAAGCTACATATTTATACAGATTATATATATATATATATATATATATATATATATATATATATATATATATATATATATATATATATATATATATATATATATATATATATATATATATATATATATATATATATATATATATATATATATGGGTGAGGGAAGTAACGCTCCCGAGGCGATGAGATTACCCCCTATTGGGTATACGAGATAACTCCCAAGGAGTTAAGGGTACACGGAGTAGGCTCTCCTTTACACTCATAAAACATTAATACTACCACACCCTTTTAAAAAAAAAAAATCAATAATGACGTCAACTTTGGTAGCCTCGAAGAAGCCTAGGGGGGCGACTTCCAAAAATTGACCCTCATCCACCCCTTACCCAGTTACCACTTGGGAGTTGGTGGCCTCCGGTGATGGGTTTGGTGCCACAAAGACACAGCTGCCGGTTTTCCTGATGCACGCTCGATTTTTTTCATTAATTTCTACAACATTCGCGGTCTGCACTCCAGTTTCCACTTTGTTTAACATCACCTCTCTTCTTCTAGACCTCACCTCTTATTTTTGGCAGAAACAGATGTTTGATCGTTCTGATAGTAAACCCTATTCTGTTTCCTCCTACTGTCTCTATCCTCAATTTTCAGCCAAAGGCGGTTGTTGTTCATACGTGTGCAACGTTGTCTTTTGTTCAAGTGTCTCTAATCTGAAGTCTTCCGAATTTTCCACCTTATGGCTCAGGCACTCTTGCCATTCTACGACTAAATTCATTTGTTCTGTTTATTTATCTCCTAATTCTACAGACTATACAAATATCTTTGACTATCTTGACTCCAAATTAGAGCACATTCTCTCTTCTTCTCCTTTCTCGGAAATCATCATATTAGAGCACATTCTCTCTTCTTCTCCTTTCTCGGAAATCATCATATTTGGTGATTTCAGTGTTCATCACCGTCAACGGCTTTCTTATAGCTCTCATGATACAGCTGGTGAACGTGCCTTCCATTTCGCTATTAAAACGAACTTGAGCAGTTGGTGCAGCTCCCTACTCGTATACCAGATCGTCTTGGAGATGAACCCAACATTCTTGACCTTTTCCTAATTTCCAATCCTTCTCCTTATACTGTTAAACTCTTTCCTCCTCTGGGTTCTTCCGATCACCTTCTTATCTCTGTATATTCTTCTATCTCTTCAAGTCTTCCGCAGGAAAGACCTCCATTTCGATGTCGCAAGCTGGTCGGACTTGCGGTCGTACTTCTTAGATTTCCCTTGGAATGATAATTGCTTCCGTTGAGGAGTCTCTCGGAGTATGCTAAAAATATTACCAAGGTGATTCTCTCTGGTATGGAGGCGTACATTCCATTTTCTTTCCATTCTACTAAACCCAACAAATCTTGGTTTAACTCTACTTGTTCTCGTGCTATCCGAAGCAGGGATGTTGCCTTCAGGGATTACCATCGTCTTCAAACTCCAGAAGCCCCCGCAACTTATATTTCATCACGGAATAGTGCAAAATCTATCCTTAATAACACTAAGAACTCGTTTCTCCGTAGAAAATGCAATAATCTTTCTGGTTCTTCTTCTTCACGTTCTTTCTGGCATTTTGCAGAAAATGTCAACTCTAACTTTGCTTCTTCCTCTTTCCCTCCTTTAATATCTTCAGACGGCACAACTGCTGTTTTACCTTCTTCTAAAGCTGAACTCTTCGCTCAAACTTTTGCCTTTAATTCAACCTTAGACGATTCCGGAGCTATTCCTCCTCCTTCAATCCCCTCTAACTCATTTATGCCTAAAATTAGAATTTCTTCTAAAGACGTCATTTTTGCTTTCTCTTAGCTTAATATTAAGAAGACGTAAGGTCCCGATAGTATTCCTCCAGAGGTTCTCAAAATTTGTGCTTTCGAGCTTGCACCGTGCCTCGGTAAACTATTTCGTCTTTGTCTCTCAACATCAACCTTCACTTCTTGCTGGAAACTTGTGCTCATTCCGCCTATCG
>SEYY01020659.1:62500-67500 GCA_009176605.1 Armadillidium nasatum | reverse complement strand
AATATAAAATTAAAATAATATAATAGTAATATAATAACATTAAAAACTAGCAAAAATACTAGCCAAAAAAAAAAAATTTTTAATTCAAAAATGTTGAGATGCAGAATTTTCTTATAGTATCGATTCCTTTATATATATATATATATATATATATATATATATATATATATATATTATATTATATATATATATATATATATATATATATATATATATATATATATATATTATATATTTATTTTATTTTATTTTACCATTCACCTTTCCCACTCTCGTGGGGTGGTGCCCGTCACAGTTCACTCACACACACATCCACTCTCTATCTCCCCTCCCCCCTCACCACTGCCATCCATCTCACTCTGTCCTCCGCTACTCTCGTACCTTCGTCCACATTCAAAACTCTCCCCCCAATATCTCCCTGACCCCATCCATCCATCTCCATCTCGGCCTTCCCCTCCCCCTTCCTCCCTCTAACTCGGATCTCATCACTCTACCCACCATCCTATTCTCATTCATTCTACACATATGCCCAAACCATCTTAATACACCCTCTTCCGCTCTACGCACTATTCCCCTCTTCCATCCACATATCTCTCTTATTCTTTCGTTTCTGACTCTATCTACCCTCCTTAACCCACATATAGCCCTCAATCCTTTCATCTCAAACACTTCTAATCTTTTCCTAATCTGAGCATTCATCACCCATGTCTCACACCCATATATTGCAACTGGTAGACACACATTCTCAAACATTCTTACCTTTGTTTCCTTTGATATTCTTCCATTCTTCCAAACTTCTCTCAGTCCCCCCATCACTTTCATTCCCTCTGTCACTCTATTCTTTATTTCCCCATCCATCCCTCCTTTTCCCTCCACTAACATTCCCAGATATTTAAACTCTTCTACCTCCTCAAATTTCTCTCCTCCCACCTCGACACCCTCCCATTCCTCCCCTCTTGCAGCCTCATCCCTGCCCCAATCCTCATCACTTTACTCTTTGTTGAGTTTACCCTTAATCCCTTTGACGCACATTCCCTCACAAACTCTTTCACCAACATTCTCAGCTTCCTCCCCAGATTCCGCAACTAACACCGCATCATCCGCAAACAACAAGACATTTACCTCCCATTCCCCCTCTCTACTTCTCAACCTAATATCCTTCCCTTCCCTCTCCATCCCCCTAACAACACCATCCTTTAACACATTAAACAGCCACGAAGACATAACACTCCCCTGCCTCAGTCCAACTCCCACTTTAAACCATTCAGTCAGTTCGCTCCTCACCCTCACCCTCGCTCTACAGTTCTCATAAAATGATTTAATTGCATTCAGTAATCTTCCTCTCACTCCTACCTCTCTTAGAACATCAAACAATTTCCTCCTACAAACTCTATCATACGCCTTTTCCAAATCCATAAAGCATACATACCCCACTTTATCTTTCTCACGCAATTTTTCACCAATCATTCTCAGTGTAAACACTTGATCCACACACCCCCTACCCTCTCTAAAACCTCCCTGTTCCTCCCCCACTCTCTCTCTTGTCACTTCTTTCACTTTCGACACTAAAACTCTCCCATAAATTTTTCCTACTATACTCAACAAGCTTATCCCCCTATAATTCTTACACATCATTTTATCCCCCTTCCCTTTATATATCGGCACTATGCAAGCATCTTGTCACTCCTGAGGCACTTTTCCCTCTCCCCAACACACATTAAACATTCTCACCAACCAGTCAACTATCACTCCCGCTCCCACCCTTATCATCTCCCCATATATACCATCCATTCCTGCCGACTTTCCCTTCTTCACCTTTTCCACAGCTACTTTTACTTCCTCTCTACTAATACTCCCGCCTTCTTCTTCAAACAACATCTCATTATTCTCCCTGCTCCCTGGCCTCCCACCCCCGTCAACAAATCACTGAAGTGTCTCTTCCATCTCTCTCCCACCTCCCTCTCTCCTTGCACCACATCACCATCTTCCCCCTTCACTCCCTCTCCCCACTCCTCTCTCCCTCTCCTCGCTTTATTTACCTCCTTCCAAAACATCTTACTCCTGTCCTTAAAATTCTCTGCCAACATTCTACCCCACTCCTCTCCCACTCTCCTTTTCGCTCTCTTAACCTCCCTCTTTACCTCCCTACACCTCTCCTTATACTCTTCCCAATCCCTACCCTCCTTCGTACTCAAATACTTGCAGAAGGCCTCCTTTTTCCTTTTAACCATATTTCCCAACTCTTCACTCCACCACTCACTCCCCTTTCTTCTACCATTACCTATTTTTTTCACCCCACACACTCTTCTCGCAACCTCCACTAACGCTCCCTTCAGTTTACTCCACTCCTCCTCCACCCCTTCCACCTCACTCCCCCTAACCTCCTACCACTTCTCCCATACCCCTCTTGTGTATTCATCTCCCTTTTCCCCATCTTCCAGCCTCTCCACCCGTACTATCTCCACCACCCTCCTCCTCCTTCCCACTCTCTCCCAACCTCCTTTAACTTTTATTTTCGCCACCACCAAATAATGGTCCGAAATACCCATCGCAGCCCCCCTCAGCACGTTGACATCCAACAACCTACTTCTCCCTTCCCAATCCACACACACAAAATCCAACAGTCCCTTTTCTCCATTCACACCACTCACCCATGTATACTTATGATTATCTTTCTTTTTAAACCACGTGTTTCCAATCAAAGACCCCTTGCCGCACACATTCCAATCATTTCAGTCCCATTTTCATTTACCCTTCCACTCCAAATGGTCCTATTACCCTGTTCACCCTTCTTACACCCACCCTTGCATTCAGGTCCCCAAAAGACAAACATGATCCCTACTGTCAAAACTTCCCACACACTCACTCAGACTCTCCCAAAATCTTTCCCTCTCTCTTTCATTTGCTCCTACTACTGGTGCATAAGCACAAATAAAAACCCAATACTCCCTTCTCAACCTTAATCTTACCCAAACCATTCTAGCCCCTACTCTACCTCTCCCTTTTACACAACTCCACCACTCATCTCTCATAACAATTGCTACACCCTCCCTTGCCCTCACCCTCTCATTCACACCAGTGTATAGTATATCCCTTTGTATTTCCCAAATGCAATATATATATATATATATATATATATATATATATATATATATATATATATATATATATATATATATATATATATATATATATATATATTATATATTATATATATATACTGTATATAAAATAATGTGGGTCTGGAGGAAGGCACCAAACTCCGGGTGCTCATTTTATACATAAATGCATGACTAATATAAAAACGATAAGTTGAGATCCAATTTTCGTTAGTTGTTGAATTAGAGCGTTCCAAATTTTTAAGCATGATCAAGCAAGGTAAATCAAATTTATTTCAAAAGTACATTTATTTTATTAAAAAAATTCAAAAGTACCACCATAAACCTCTATGCATTTTCTGGCTCGTTTGCGAATAGTAATTGCTGGTCTGCTAAGTTCTTTTTGTTTTTCTTTTATTTGAGATGCAGCATTCAAAATACTGAGAATTAGTGACCCTCAATTGTCCGCCTTTCTTTTGTATACCTCATTTTTCAACCAGGCCGATAAACAAAAATCCAATGTTGTGAGGTTTGGAGACCTTGGAGGCCAATTAATTGACCCACCTCTACCAATCCATCGTTCTTTAAAAATTCCATTTAAATATTGTGTGACTTGGAGAACAAAATTTTTAAAGGAACATCTTCTAATACACCTTGTAACTCATTTTGTAAAAATTTCAAATAACGTTCTCCTACCAGGAGATTCTCAATAATGAAAGGACCACTTAAATGACTATCGACATTCCCACACCACACGTTAACTGAAAAACGATGCTGGCTGAAATTTTATTTTTACTATTTCGTGGGTAACATCGTCGATGAGAGCGATGAGAGTTGCGGATATTTTCGATGCCGTTAAGAGTGAATATTGCTTCATCAGTAAAAAATATGCATCGAACTAAATGACTATTAGCGATTATTCAATGACAAAATTGCATTCATCTAGCATATATTCCTAATTGTAGATACTGTAAACGTTGTAGGTGATATTGATATAAGGCCTGTTCGTGTAATGTACAAATACTTTTGTTTGAGAAATTTCACGTTGAGCTGCAATTTTTCGCGAGTTAGTCGTAGGGCTCTGTCTCATTAAATCCAAAATGGTTTCTACTTCATTTATATCTTACTTTCCGGCACGTTCAAATGCGATGTTCTCACTGTGAAGCCTATTGGTCTCACACAATGTATTGAAAATTTTGATAAATAAGATTTGTTACGGAAATCTACGATGCGGAAACCGTTGACGATACTTCTAAACCGCAGCTGTAGAATTCCTATTGCAAAAATCATAAACAAAACATCATATTCGCATATGTCAGACTTGAACACATGTGTGGCATTGTTTATCAATTTTATCACGGTTGTCACGCAAAATAATTCATAACTGACAGGTGATTAGTTGACAAATAATAATTTTTTGTGTTGCTTACCATATGATAGTCTGCTTGATTGTTGATTAAACTTTCTTTTAGAATGCTGTAATTCGAAAAGAAATGAATATCGGATTAAAACTTTTTGGGTTTCATTCACTCCCAGAGATTCGTAATTTCCTCCCGACTCACTCTGTATATCACTGTACTTCTAAGTCAATAAGATAACTTCTGAATAAGGCACAGCTAGAGGTTGAGAAAATTTTAGATGAAATGGCCTGCAGTAATTAAAATATGTCATAGTAATTTACCAAAAAGGAGACTTAAATAGATATTCTTTAAAACCTCTCTGCTTAACAAGTTTTCGATTTTTAGCCAAATGTCAGAGGATTTCAAAAAGTTGTAACATCGGATGACTAAGATCCACCCACATGAAGAATATTCTGCCATATTTATATAGTGATTCAAATACTTTTGTGTAATAGGGCTAATTAGGCAGTCATCTTCATTAAAAGGGTAAATAACTAAATGT
>SEYY01020659.1:40000-52500 GCA_009176605.1 Armadillidium nasatum | reverse complement strand
TCTCTCTCTCTCTCTCTCTCTCTCTCTCTCTCTCTCTCTCTCTCTCTCTCTCTCTCTCTCTCTTCTTGTGCCATATTCTTTATTTCAGTGTTTAAGTGATTCATCACTTTTAGCATTTTTTTATTTATTACATCATTACTTTGAATTTGAAAATAATCTTGAAGTATAAAATCAATTTAAAAGTCTATAAATGAATTCTTTTAAATAATCTCTGATTTATTTATTCAATCAAAATAATCGAGAAGACTAGAAGCGATTATAAAATGCTTTTAGTGTATTTAATAAATATAAAATATTGACCAATGTAATAAACAATGTTTATTCTTAGTCTTCGATTAAAGTGACTTGTCAATAGGAAATAATTGACATTTGCCTTTGGTTGACCAATTTTGAGCTCAGAGAGAGGATTTTCCCACGAAATACAAGAACTGGCAAATTTTCCGCCAAAAATAGCATATCTAAAAATCTATAAAGCTCAATAAATCTAATAAAACCACCGCCAAAAAAAAAAAAAAAAGCGGAAAAACACACTGGGCTGTTTTTTTTCTAAACCAGGGTATATATATATATATATATATATATATATATATATATATATATATATATATATATATATATATATATATATATATATATATATATATATATATATATATATATATATATATAAAGACAGAATGACCACAAATACTCCATGGTTACAATTATAGTTATATAATCTAAACAGTTTGGACCATGTTTTTGAGCAAGTTGTTCCCATATACAATAAACCCAAAATTTTCGTTTCTCCCCCTCCAGAATATTTGCATACTCATCCGACTGGCTGAGCAGTGAAATCCAACGCAACTGGAGAGTGTTGGAAACTGCAAAAATAAACAGTGCTGTGACTGTCCCATGTGCCATTGGAAGCAATTTTAATGTGAATTCTCTTACGAACAAGTCCATTTTGAATTGGTGCAAGAAAAGTTTGCATCTGTACAACTGTGATCACTGAAAGGGACAAACGGTTAATAGCCGACCTTCATGCTGTTGCTTACCAACTGGTGCATTTCAGAACTAGCTGCTGAGGGTGGTCCCTATCTCTCACACCCTCCACTTCTGAAACAAATAACTTTTTGAAAGATGTCCAAACCATCTCAGCATTCTTTGTTTAGCTCTCTCAACCACACTCTTTCTATATCCACACATTTCCTTTATTCTAATATTCCTGACTCTATCTCTTCTACCAACTCCACAAACCGCTCTCAGACCTTTCATTTCGAAAACATCTATTTTTTTTCTCTTCCTAGCGTTCAATCTCCATACTTCACTGCCATACATAACCACCGGAATACAACATCCCTCAAACATTCTTACCTTCACATCCCTTGGTAACCTTCCTCTTTCCCAAATATCCCTCAAACCACCCAACACCTCCCTTTCTCTTATTCTATGACCAACTTCATCACCCATACTAACATCAGCCTCTCCCAAAATCACCCTAAGTTACTTAAATAAAGTGACTAGGTCCAATTCCTCCCTACCTACTTTAATTAGTAAATCATCTCCCTTAACCACACCCCTCTCCCCTCCCTCCCGATTTTTCATCCACGGCACTTTACTCTTATCCGCATTTACTCTTAGAGGAGGGTCTAATTTTGAAAAAAAAATTCATTTGATTCTCCTGAAAATTTCAATATAGATAGCTTTTTACCCAACGAAAAAACTCGATTCCTAACGTTTTTACGAGTGATTTAAGGTTTAGAAGTTATTTCGGAAATTTAAGGTATATTCAAAACTACGGTGAGGCCACTTGAAAAAGTTTTTGTTCTGAAATTTGGTGGATATGTTCCTAAATGTTTTGGCTACAGAAACTTCTTATAGATTTTTGCTCCTAGAGTTATACAAAAAATGTTATTAGCCCAAGACTGACCAGCTATCGAAAAAAATTATTTTTTGAAAAAAAAATCCACCTTTCTGATGAAAAATATTTTTAAAAACAAACTGTAACTACTAAATATATAAATTTTGGCATACTTATAGAAGAGTGTTGGCGCTACAAATTCCTCTTTATATTTTATTTTATTTGATTTGTTTCTTCTGAGATATTACCTCTCAAATTAGGTCCATTTTTGTCAAATTTTCAAAAATTCCAAAAGTTTGAGAGGCTATATCTTTCTTCAAACAAATAGCACTTAATAATGCACTAAATAAAAGTTGTAGATCTATGTCTCCTTTAAAGTATATCAAAAATAAAAGAAATTCTGGGTAGGATTTTTTTAAATAATTTTTTCTCCGAAAGGGTAGGGATTTTGAAAAATAATTTCAAGAAAAAATTCGAGTGATTATACCTTTTTTTCTAGACGTGATATCAAAATTCTGTTCCCACTATTGCAAGAAATTGTGGCTGGGATTGTTTAGGGATATTTCACCTCATGTGGATCAATTTTTTGACCCCACTATTCATTTTTTTTAACTTTGACCCCATATAACTTTCAAACCGTTATAGACTCAGAAAAACCTTCGAAATCAACTTAGAACTTCGGGGGGAAAAACTATATACACTGAAAATTTCAGCTAATCGGTCAAAAAATTAAAAAAAAATTAAAATTGGACGCTCCCCTTATTAAGCCCAAATCATCACAACCCTTTACAAACTCATATACCAATACTTTCAAATTTTCCTGTGTCACAGCCATAAGTACCACATCATTTGCATCCCACATACCATCATGCTCCCTCACTTTCATTCCTTTTCCTACCCTATCCATTTCCCCCCCCCCCCATTTTGTCAATAAATAAATTAAATAACCCCGGAGACATTACACAACCCTGTCTTAGAACATTATTTACATAAAAAAAACTCACTCTCCATTCTGTTCGCTCTCACACATGCCCTGATATTCCGATATAATGATCTAATACCTTCTCGTACTTTCTCCTCAATTTCATACTCATTCAAGACCTCCCACAGTTTATTCATATCTAAACTATCGTAAGCTTTTTCTAGGTCCATAAAGCACATGTACACATCTTTCTTTTTATCTCTACTTTTCTCTTCAATCATTCTTAATGTAAAAACCTGATCCATACAACTCCTTCCTTTTCTGAAACCCTTCTGTTCCTCTCTTATTAACTCACCCATCCCTACCATATTCAGTAAAATTCTTCCGTACACTATCTCCACAACGATAAGTAAACTTATCCCCCTAAAACACCCACAATCAAGCTTATCACCCTTACCCTTATACAAATGAACCACACATGCATCCTGCCCATCTTGAGGTACCACCCTGTTGCCAAACATAAATTAAGTAATCTTAACATCCATTCTACCACACTCACACCCCCTTCCAGCAGCATCTCTCCACTTATTCCATCCAAACCTGTAGATTTACCTCTTTTTCCCTTTCCTCAAAGCTTTACCTATTTCTTCTATAAGGATTCCTCCCTCAAACTCATCCATCATCCCTCCCCTGTCCCTCATCACAGCCACTATCCTACCCACCTCACATTCAACAACCTACTAAAATACTCCATGCATCTTTCCCCAACCTCTCTTTCTTTCTGTCTTATTTCTCCGTCTATGCAATTTTCCCCTCTCCCCTCACCTCCTCTTTATTCCTTAACTTATTCACCTCCTTCCAAACATCTTATTCCTTTCTCTAAATCCATCCACTATTTTATTACCCCATTTTACATCTGCTCTTTCATTCGCTCTTCTTACCTCTCTTTTAGCAATCCTCTTTTTATTTTTATAAGCCTCCCATTACTCTATTCTATTTGTACCCCCCAAAAATTTCAAAGCTATCTTTTTATCCCTCACAGCAATACTCAAATCTTCACACCACATTCACTTCCTTTTCTTTTACACTTCCCTCCCACTCTCTTTTCCCCATAAGCATTTTTGGCACTTTCTACCAACGATTCCTTTAACCCTTCCAATTCTTCCTCCACTCCCTCAACCGCACTCTCTTTTACCTCACCCCATCTTAAACTAAACTCTCTTCTAAATTTCTACTTTCACAATCTCTACTCCCTAATCTTCCTCCAACCTTCCCTTACTCTAATTTTAGCCAAATACTGATCAGATATCCCTCTAGCAGCTCCCCTAAACACATTCACATCAAGTAATCTATCTCTTATTCTTTTCTTAATACATATGTAATCAAGTAAACCCCTTTCACCAAGTATCTCCCATTATCAAGCTATTAGCCACGCATACTTCTAATAGATTCTCCCCCTTTGTATTTCTGTCCCCACCCCAAACTGACCCACCATCCCTCCTCTCCTGTCCACACCAACCCAAGCATTTAAATCCCGTAGTAGATACACATTTGTACTTACTTGCCTCAAAACCACTCAAGTAGTCATTCAAGTTCTCCCAAAGCACTCTTCTTTCTTCCTCCTTTGCTCCATTCACCGGCACGTTTGCACATACAAACACCCTTTCCTCTCTATTAAACCTCAACTTCAGCCAAAAAATTCTTAAAGATATTCTTTCATACTTTCATATATATATATATATATATATATATATATATATATATATATATATATATATATATATATATATATATATATATATATATATATATATATATATATATATATATATATATATATATATATATATATATATATATATATATATATATATATATATATATATATATATATATATATATATATATATATATATATATATATATATATATGCACTAGAAATCAATTATTATAATAAATATTATTTATTATAAATAAATTATTTTCTGTACGTGAAAATGTTAGTGAAACATTTACATTAAAAGTACTTTATTGTCCTCACCATCTTATTAGGTAAATAATTAACGTTATATATATATATATATATATATATATATATATATATATATATATTATATATATATATATATATATATATATATATATATATATATATATATATATATATATATATATATATATATATATATATATATATATATATATAATGATGTATAATGAATGTGTGTGTGTAACTGTGTAAATTACATATTAGTGTGTATGGTTAACGGTTCTTAAAACCTGACCAACATTTTAATAGTAATGTTACTTATTTTATTAATATTATTAGTAGTCCATTTAAATTTTTGTTTTTCTTTTTTTGCCAGTTTAATTACATAATTTAGAAATGGAATATATATATATATATATATATATATATATATATATATATATATATATATATATATATATATATATATATATATATATATATATATATATATATATATATATATATATATATATATATATATATATATATATATATATACTATTAAGGGGCAGAATCCTTTTCAAGGAGGGGGAATATACAAAAGAGAAAAGAGGAAAAAAAAACCACACGTATTCGAACCTAACCCACATCTCACAGGTCGGCGCAGATGGAAGCCTTGAAGAGAGGAAGATTAAATGCAGGAGGAAAAATGGATGATGGTAAAGAGTTCAACAGAACAGAGGTGGTTAGAAAGAAGGGTGCACCAGAACAGACAACCCTGGGGTTTCCAGCATCCACACAAAATTCGTGCGTAAGCAGGGCACCCCTTATGCAACAAAGGTGACGCAATGGTAGAGGAATCCGAGAGGCCAATTCCCTTAAGCACCTGCCATTGTAGTACCTATAGAAAAGAAATACAGCACCAACGTTTCTTCGCAGAGACAGAGGGTCAAGAGAGTTTAAAAGTAGGGGACAGTTTATTATTCCTTTAACCTTGGACTCAACCTTATCCAGGAGAGTAGAGGAACCGGAGCTCCCCAAATGTGAGAACAGTACTCCATACAAGGGTGAATAGGACCCTTATATAATTGGAGTAACTTCTCAGAAGAAAAAAATTCTCGCAACCTTTTGAGAACTCTCAGCTTTTTAGAGGCTGAATTAGCAACTACTATGATATGGGGTTTATGTTATTTACAGGTGAGAAGGGAGAGTCATCGAAGAAGATAGGAAAGTTGGAAGGTGTTTTGGAGAGAGAGATGTGAAGAAGTTGAGTTTTTAAAGAATTCAACTTCATATTGTTCCCCTTACCCCACTGGGAAACCCATCCAGATCGGCAAGAATTGAATCGGAAAGTTGAAGACGAGAAGCAACCCGATTTGAATTTGAATTTGAAGCAGATTTGAATTTGAAATGAGTACATGAGTGGAGAGTTGAGTCATCAGCATAAGAGTGAACAGAGTTAGAGGTGCAGTTGAGAAGATTGTTAATGAAAAGTAAGAATAAAGTTGGAGATAAAACAAAACCCTGAGGAACACCACAACTGCACAACTGATAGGAAAGTAGAAAGAGGTCACTCCATTTTCAAGTGCCGAAATTGAAAGACCTTAGAGAAAATTAGACAAGAGTAAGAAAATTGAAGGAGGAAACCCAAAGGAAGAGAGCTTAATGAGCAGCGACTCATGCCGTACCCTGTCAAAAGCGTTGGATATGTTAAGAGCCACCACACAAGACTCCTCGAAGAAAGAATAAAAATGTAAATGTCGATTCCTAAGGCAAAAGACCATAAATCATTAAGATAGGAAAGTATGTCGCCAGTTGACCTCGAGCGTCGGAAGCAGTACTAGTGATCTGAGAGAAGAGAATGAGACTCCAAAAAAAATCATCTAGGAAATGAGAGTTGTCGAGAATTTCAAAAATTTTAGACAGAACATAAGTGAGAGCTATAAGGTCAATAGTTTGAAGGGTCAGAGCGAGTACCTTTTTTCGGGATCGACTGAACATATGCCCACTTCTAACACTGAGGAAAAGTATTAGTATTAAGGCATAGAGAATAGAGTTGAACGAGGACAGGCGCAAACTCAGAACACGATGGGGAATGACAAAAGAACCACTGGAATTCCTGACTTTCATAGATTTCATTCACAGGTAGACACATGGGGCACCTGAGAGGAGAAGGAGGAGGGGTGCCAGAATCGTGCAGGATAAAAATAGATGTAAAAAGGAGGCCGAAGAGATTAGCCTTTTCAGAGGAAGTATTAGCTGCAGAACCATCAACGAATAAGAGGAGGAATGGTAGATTTACAGAAGTTATCAGAGATATTTTTGGCAGGAGGCCAGATATTTTTATAAGAAGGAGAACCATGGATATCAGCGCACCTCCTTTTAGTGAAAGTACGCTTAGTCCGTCGAAGAACATCCCTGCAACGATTCCGAGCTTAAAGAAAATTAGCAAGAGTGATAGGAGAAGGAGAGTTTTTCCATTCACGATAAGAATTGACTCTCTCCTTTACCTTTTTCAGCAGAAACCGAAGCGTACCCTTAGCCAAAGCAGGACTCATTCCAATGGTATTTTGCAAAGAAGGATACATTGCCCCCCATTTTGCCCTACTGAAGCGCCAGAAAGTACGTTTAGGGTATAGTGAAGCTGTTGGAAAGAAAGCATTTTAACTAAGAGCAGTAAGATTATGGTCAAAGTTACCAATTGCATATATACCATATATACAAAATACACCATTTATAATATATATATATATATATATAATATATATATATATATATATATATATATATATATATATATATATATATATATATATATATATATATATATATTATATATATATATATATATATATATATATATATATATATATATATATATATATATATATATATATATATATATATATATATATATATATATATATATATATATATATATATATATATATATATATATATATATATATATATATATATATATATATATATATATATATATATATATATATATATATATATATATATATATATATATATATATATATATATATATATATATATATATATATATATATATATATATATATATATATATATATATATATATATATATATATATATATATATATATATATATATATATATATATATATATATAATATATATATATATATATATATATATATATATATATATATATATATATATATATATATATATATATATATATATATATATATATATATATATATATATATATATATATATATATATATATATATGGTGTATTTATATCTAAAAGGAGTAGTGGTGAAGCATAAATCAAGTGTGTTCAAGAACTGGTTAGGACAATTTGGAAATGTGTGTGGGTTCCCAAAATAACAACTCCAGATCGTTGACAATGATGAATGATTTGGCCTCATTCCCACCTGTATCAGTATGAGAGGAGCCGACCAACCCAGTGTGCTGAACGTTGAAATCCCCCTAAATAGAGTGTTGCAACATTTGGAAGATTTTAGTATTTGGATGAGAAGAAGTAACAGTCCCGTGAGAATTAGTAAGATATTGAAACATTTGTTCCATTAGGGGAGCAATAGCAGAAACAAAAGATAATTGTAGTAGTAGGAAGACAGATTTTAAGTCATAAAACATCGAAATTAGGAGATTCAAGATTTACGACACGTGTCACAGAAATGTTAATGTTATTATAGGCACCGACTCCACCATTTAGTCGGAAATAGTGAAAAAAGTTGTAGTTATATACATAAAGGTCATTAGTGAAAGAATCCTGTCCAGGTTAAGACGCGAGTTAGAGGGGCGAAATTCCATGGATTCGAGATTAGCTCGGAAGCCACAGACGTTGGCACAGGTGATATATATATATATATATATATATATATATATATATATATATATATATATATATATATATATATATATATATATATATATATATATATATATATATATATATATATATATATATATATATATATATATATATATATATATATATATTATATATATATATATATATATATATATATATATATATATATATATATATATATATATATATATATATATATATATATATATATATATATATATATATATATATTATATATATATATATATATATATATATATATATATATATATATATATATATATATATATATATATATATATAATATAATATATATATATATATATATATATATATATATATATATATATATATATATATATATATATATATATATATATATATATATATATATATATTTAGTGATGGCATCCGCATCCGCATCCGCATGCGCGGATGCGGAACATCCGCAAAAAAATCGCATCCGCATCCGCACTTTCGAAAATTCAAACATCCGCATCCGCATCCGCATCCGCACTTTCGGAAATTCAACATCCGCATCCGCATCCGCACTTTCAAAAATTCAACATCCGCATCCACATCCGCACTTTCGAAAATCCAAATTCGCATCCGCATCCGCACTTCTCCAAAATTCGCATCCGCATCCGCATCCGCAAATTAGAAAATATGACATCCGATCCATCACCTATATATATATATATATATATATATATATATATATATATATATATATATATATATATATATATATATATATATATATATATATATATATATATATATATATATATATATATATATATATATATATATGCGAATTGTAGATCAAGAGTGAGGGTGAAGAGAGAACTATCGGATTGGTTTAGCATAGGAGTGGGATTGAGACAGGGGTTTGTAATATCTCCATGTTATTTAATCTATTGATGAATGGTTTACTTAGAAAAATGGAGAGAGAAGGGAAGAGTATTACGTTGAGAAATATGGAGGGTGAATGTGAAGTGAATGTTTTACTTTTTGCAGATGATGCGGCATGTGTTGGTGGCAGAATCTGGAGAAAAGATGAGAATACTTGTGAGAGAGTTTGAAGGGAAATGTGCAAACAAGAGATTGAAATTCAATCCAGCGAAGAATAAAGTTATGAGGATTGGAGGTGGGGATGAGGAAATGTGGAGGGAGGAATTGGTTTGTAGAAGTGTGAGAATGGAAACTTGAGGAGGTGAATGAATTCAAATATCTAGTAATGTTGGGTGGAAGGTAAGGGTGGGACGGAAAAAGGAATAAAGAACAGAGTGGTAGAAGGAATGAAAGTATTGGGGGGCCTAAGAAAAGTATGGAAGAAAGGAAAAATTTCGAAAGAAATAAAGATAAGAATGTTTGAATGTATGTGTTCACCTTCTGTATTGTATGTATGTGTGTGAAACAAAGACGATAAGTGCTCGGTCGAGAAAAAGTTTCAATGTCTTTGAGATGAAAGATTTGAGAGCGATATATAAATTGAGAAGGATTGATAGGATTAGAAATGAAAGAATAAGGGAGATGTGTAAATGGAAGAAGGGTGTAATTGATAGAGAGGAGGAGGATGTGCTAAAATGGTTTGGACATATGTGAAGAATGAAAGAGAACAGAATGGTTGGCAAGGTACGTAGATCCGATGTAGATAGGGGAAGGGTAGGGGGAGGGGAAGGCCGAAGTGGAGATGGATGGATGGAGTGAGAGTGATTTTGATGGAAGGAATTTGAGTTTAGACGAGGGTAGAAGATTTGTGGAGACAGAGATGGAGGGAGGTGGTGAAAGCGTTGAAAGGTAAGAATAGTTATGTTTGTAAGGGAATTGTGGTGGGCACCACCTCACGAAAGTGGGAAAGGTGATAGTAAATATATATATATATATATATATATATATATATATATATATATATATATATATATATAATATATATATATATATATATATATATATATATATATATATATATATATATATATATATATATATATATATATATATATATATATATATATATATATATATATATATATATATATATATATATATATATATATATATATATATATATATATATATATATATATATATATATATATATATATATATATATATATATATATATATATATATATATATATATATATATTATATATATATATATATATATATATATATATATATATATATATATATATATATATATATATATATATATATATATATATATAATATATATAATAATTATTAACATCCTATCCGCATCCGCATCCGCATCCTCATCAAAATTAACATCCGCATCCGCATCCGATCATCGAACTTTTCGAAAATTCAAAATCCGCATCCGCATCCGCATCTGCACTTTCGAAAATTCAACATCCGCATCCGCATCCGCATCCGCACTTTCAAAAATTCAACAACATCCGCATCCGCATTCGCATCCGCACTTCTCCAAAATTCACATCCGCATCCGCATCCGCAAATTGGAAAATATGACATCCGATCCATACTATATATATATATATATACTATATATATATATATATATATATATATATATATATATATATATATATATATATATATATATATATATATATATATATATATATATATATATATATATATATATATATATATATATATATATATATATATATATATATATATATATATATATATATATATATATATATATATATATATATATATATATATATATATATATATATATATATATATATATATATATATATATATATATATATATATATATATATATATATATATATATATATATATATATATATATATATATATATATATATATATATATATATATATATATATATATATATATATATATATATATATATATATATATATATATATATATATATATATATATATATTAGTGATGGATCGGATGTCATATTTTCCAATTTGCGGATGCGGATGCGGATGCGGATGTTGAATTTTGGAGAAGTGCGGATGCGGATGCGGATGCGGATGCGGATGCGGATTTTGAATTTTCGAAAGTGCGGATTTGAGAAATGCGGATGCGGATGCGGATGCGGATGCGGATTTTGAATTTTCGAAAAGTTCGGATGCGGATGCGGATGCGGATGTTAATTTTGATGAGGATGCGGATGCGGATGCGGATGTTAATTTTGATGAGGATGCGGATGCGGATGCGGATGCGGATGATTAATATATATATATATATATATATATATATATATATATATATATATATATATATATATATATATATATATATATATATATATATATATATATATATATATATATATATATATATATATATATATATATATATATATATATATATATATATATATATATATATATTTCACTATCACCTTTCCCACTTTCGTGAGGTGGTGCCCGCCACAATTCCCTTACAAACATAACTATTCTTACCTTTCAACGCTTTCACCACCTCCCTCCATCTCTGTCTCCACAAATCTTCTACCCTCGTCTAAACTCAAATTCCTTCCATCAAAATCACTCTCACTCCATCCATCCATCTCCACTTCGGCCTTCCCCTCCCCCTACCCTTCCCCTATCTACATCGGATCTACGTACCTTGCCAACCATTCTGTTCTCTTTCATTCTTCACATATGTCCAAACCATTTTAGCACATCCTCCTCCTCTCTATCAATTACACCCTTCTTCCATTTACACATCTCCCTTATTCTTTCATTTCTAATCCTATCAATCCTTCTCAATTTATATATCGCTCTCAAATCTTTCATCTCAAAGACATTGAAACTTTTTCTCGACCGAGCACTTATCGTCTATGTTTCACACACATACAATACAGAAGGTGAACACATACA
>SEYY01020659.1:12500-35000 GCA_009176605.1 Armadillidium nasatum | reverse complement strand
ATATATATATATATATATATATATATATATATATATAACATTATGCCAGATGCACTTCTACATACTTAAATATTACAAAAACTATTAAACGTACATTAAAAAGGATAACATTTTTGTAATCCTTGCAGAATTTTAAGTAAGAATAATTGAGAATAGAAAAAAATCTTATAATAATTTTAAAACGTACGTAATAATTGGTATTTTATGTTGAAAGACGTACGTTTGGCAGCGTCTGTTTTTGTGAGATAAATTTTTCCAATTTTGAAGGAAGATAAATTTAGCGATTGAGTAAGAATAGTGTAAAAAAATGTGAAATTTATATAATTTGGTGTAATATGACAGTATGCTTTTAAAACATTATTTATATGAAAGCAATTACAACTCCGATGACAACGTCTGAAGCAGAGAGATGTTTCTCGACTTTGAATAGAATAAAAACTATTAAATGTAGTACCATGGTATTAGCGATGTTTTCAATAGAGAGCGAAATAGTGTAAAATACCAGATTTCAATGAAAAAATAATTGAAAACTTTTCGACATCTAAAATTTGAAGAACTAATCTTATTTTTAAATAAGAATATAAGCAAGTTTTCAAGAATAAATAAGGTACGTTTGAAATTTTATATATATATATATATATATATATATATATATATATATATATATATATATATATATATATATATATATATATATATATATATATATATATATATATATATATATAATATATATATAAAATTTAATACAACACACACACCACACACACACACACACACACACACACACACACACACATATATATATATATATATATATATATATATATATATATATATATATATATATATATATATATATATATATATATATATATATATATATATATATATATATATATATATATATATATATATATATATATATATATATATATATATATATATATATATATTATATATATATATATATATATATATATATATATATATATATATATATATATATATATATATATATATATATATATATATATATATATATATATATATATATATATATATATATATATATATATATATATATATATATATATATATATATATATATATATATATATATATATATATATATATATATATTATATATATATATATATATATATATATATATATATATATATATATATATATATATATATATATATATATATATATATATATATATATATATATATATATATATATATATATATATATATATATATATATATATATATATATATAATATATATATATTTATATATATATATAAATTTTGAAATTTTACACACACACACACACACAAATATATATAATATATATATATATATATATATATATATATATATATATATATATATATATATATATATATATATATATATATATATATATTATATATAATAAACTTGCAGCCCCTCCTTGCCAAGTTTACACGAGCCGCCACTGTTCTCTAGTATAAAATCTTATCTGGTATCTCGTTTTCTGAAATCGTCATTCTTGGTAATATTAATGTTTACCACGGCCAGTTGTTTTTCTTTATTTTCAAGATATAACTGGCTTTTACTCGCCTACCATTCCTCTATCCACAATAACCCTGCACAGACATAGGAGCTCCCTAAGGGTATCAGTGATCGTCTTGGAAATGAACTCAACAATCTATACCTTTGCATAACTTCCAATCCTTATCCTCTTTCCTTCCCAGATTTATTTCGATCACTTTCTGACATCTGTATCCTGTTCTATCTCTTCATGTCTTCCACAAAAAGGTTCAGGTTTATGTCGAGGAAATGCTTTTGACGCTTAGGTACTGCTAACAGGTCAAACCTGAGTTTTACTTCTCTGATTTTCCTTGGAATAATTACTGTTTCAGAGGAAAGAGCCTCTCGGATGTGCAGAATACATAACCATGATAATTTCCTCTGGCATGATGCTATATATTTCATATTCTTTCTTTTCAACTAAAACTAACAAACTTTGATTTAACTCTTCTTTTTCATCGTATTAATATCCGAAGGATGTTTCTTACAGGAATTACTGTTGCCTTCAAAATCTATAAATCTATGAATTTACATTTCGTCACGGAATTTATTCTCAGTGACACAAAAAACTTGTAATGACCTTTCCGATTTCTCCTTATCACGCTCTTTCTGTTGACAAAAAATGTCAACTTTAACTTTTCTTCTTCCTCATTTCCTTTACCTTTAAGTAAAGTTCAATTCTCCGTTCAATCAAACCTTTGTCTCTAATTTCATTTTGGACGATTTTGGAGCTATTACTTATTCCTCACTTCGTTCTAGCCTATTTATACTTAATATCACAAAGATGGTATTCATCCTGTGGCTCTTTCAACTTGTGCTCAAGAGCTTGAACCCTTATATAGTAAATTTTTTCTTCTCTGTCTGCCTTGTCGCTTCGACCTTGTCTTTCGAAAGGAATGTGAGCTAATTCAGCCTCTATACTTTAAAAAAGAAACTCACTACCTATTTGTCCTAACTCTTTAACTTACGATCTTTCTAGTATTTCTGACTCTACGTTTAATGAAAAGATTAGGAAACGTCTTGATATTTCTAAGAGATCTTTGATCTCCATTATGACTACCAAAAGGAATGATCTGCTAATAGTCTTCTTCCCTTCCTCTCTAATTCTTTCTCCTATGCTCTTTTGAATTTCGGTGAATCTTTTGCTGTGGAACTAGACTTATCGAAAGCCTTCTAATAGAGTCTGGCAAAAAGCTTTGATTTTTAAAATTCCATATTTTGGAATCTATACATATCACTGTAACCTTCTCAAATTTTCATCCTGTCGTTCTATAAAATCAGTTTCAGAAAGTCAAAGTCCATTACTTAGAACTACCAACAAGTCTCTTTCTCATGGTTCTATCCTATTCCTAACTGTTTTTTGATTACTCTTCATTAATGATCTTCTATTTGCCACTTCACCACCACTCTTATGCTGGTGTTCAGCCCAGTTTCACCCCTTCTCTCTTGCTCTAGACTTATCCTCTATGCTTATTCTCACACGCACTCTAATGACAAATTTTGGAACATCTCTTTTTCTATTTTCCCTAGTTCTTCTAAAGGAATATGCAATAATCTTTCAGGTTCCTCTTCCTAGCGCTTTTCTAATCTTCTGCATTAAATTTTCTTCATCCTCTTCCCTTCGCTAGTTTCTTCTAACGGCGCAACTGCCGTTTTACATGTTTTACCCTTGTTTATCACTAGAGCTATCCTTCCTTCTACACCCCCTCCGAATCATTTATTCATTTATGCCTATCATTATAATTTTTTTCAATATATGTTATTTTTCCTTTCGCTGAACAATTACATTAAGAACTATTACATTAATTCTAATGGAATTTCTTGTTTTTTCTCAAAACTTGTAGTTCAATGCTTGGTAAACTATTTAGTCTCTTCTTATCAACTTCAACCTTTCTATTAGTCTGTGGGGTCGAAAGAGACAGAACAACACCTCTAAACTCTTTAGCTATCTTCACATAGCTTTAAACTTTGGTATGTTCAAAGTTTTCTAATATAGCTGTAGAAAGCCGATATGGAAACATCTAAATCTATCTAATCTAATCTCTGATATCAGTATCAATTTCGTAAGGAACACCTTACTGGTGATCTTTTCCTTCTCTCTGACTAATTGTTTTCTATTCTTCGATATTTCGATGAATCTTTTGTTCAGTGACATTATGCATATTGATGGATTTCGATTTAGCTGTCTCATTTAAAGCTTTGATTTCTAAACTTCTATCTTTCGGCATCCATCCTTCTTTCTGAAAACCTCATTCTAATTTCCTTTCTGGTCGTTCTAGAGCAGCTGTCGAAAGCATAGAAATTCATCCCTTAAATCTATCATTAGTGGCGTTCTCAAGGCTCTGTTCTTTCTAATTTCTTTTTAAACTTTAATTTATAATCTTCTTTCTGTTATTTCATCACTCGGCAATTCAAATGCTGATGATCGTACATTTCCCCCCAAAAAAAACGATTAACTCAACTTCAAATTTTTTTGTTTTCTAATTTTTCTCTCATTTCTAATTGGGACAGAGAAGATGTGACTGCTTTCAAAGCTTCTAAGAAACTAAATAATCCGAGGAGTTTTCTGAACTTGTTATAACACCTTAGTTGCTTGTTCTGTATAGAAGCACATGGAGTATGCATCACATGTCTGGGGTGCCTCCTCTCACACAACTTTCTTGAAAGGGTGGGGGGGGGGTCAATGATGCTAATTCTCTCATTCCCAATAACTCTTTTTTCTCATTTTCTTGCCGTCAAATTGTTATATCACCATAACTTTTCTAACTTTATAACCATGGCCATTGCTCTTAAGAACCTAATACCTCCTACTTTAAGGAAAGCTCCAACGAATCACCTTTTCAAATAATATCATTCTTTCTTTCTTTGTCTAACATTGTTTTACTAGACTAAACTGCTATGTTCATTCTTACTTGTACTCTAGTGGTAAAATCTGGACACTTTACATTATTTTTTTTCCAGTTTATTTTCATTTGCATCGATGCAAATTGTCATTTGATTAATTTATTTTTTAAAGAATTATTCCATCTCGATGGATTTCATGAAAATCTCTTTCCCTTATCGCAACATATATATATATATATATATATATATATATATATATATATATATATATATATATATATATATATATATATATATATATATATATATATATATATATATATATATATATATATATATATATATATATATATATATATATATATATATATATATATATATATATATATATATATATATATATATATATATATATATATATATATATATATATATAATAGGAAGAGAGAAGAGAGGGAGGTTCTATTTGTGCAAATCCCATTTACTAAAAATGAACTATATTTGTGTGAAAGTTTGTAACCTTTTTTAGTTGATGGTCCATCCTCCGCATTTACTCAAAATGTAAATTTCAAAAAAATAAACTCTTATTTAGAATAAGAACTTATATAGAGCTCACATCATTTACGTTAACGCCTTTATTAGGCTGTAAATACATATTCTCTTTAAAAGAATCATCATTTGTATACAGAGTAATAATTTTGAAATTTTTGGTCATAAAGAGAGTCCTAATATTCACTTGGTGGAAGGAATCCTTTTACATTTGAAACCTTAATTGGAATTTAAATTTGCATCAGCAAAATAATAATGAAATAAAGTCACTTCTTCGAATAAACTCATTACTATGATTTTCATAAATTTCAAATATTATTTACTAATTAAAATTATACAAATTGAATTTTTTATTGTGTTTATGTTTAATAATACTTAATTTAATTTAATTGAAGTAAATTATATGGGTTAAAAATGAAGAGTAAAATAAGTCACCCATTCGCATTAAAAATAAAAAATAGAGAAAAAGTTTACATTTATTTTTGCTCTTTCCAACTATAAATTTTTCCTCGGGAATAAGAGTTCTATTATATATATATATATATATATATATATATATATATATATATATATATATATATATATATATATATATATATATATATATATATATATATATATATATATATATATATGGTAGAGTTAAATATGTAAAAAAAGATCCGAGAATAGTTGTAGCAGAGCTACTATGTACTAGTTAAATTATGAAGTTGGAG
The DNA here is from genome assembly GCA_009176605.1 of Armadillidium nasatum. Taxonomy (NCBI): domain Eukaryota; kingdom Metazoa; phylum Arthropoda; class Malacostraca; order Isopoda; family Armadillidiidae; genus Armadillidium; species Armadillidium nasatum. Next base: position 29,308 of record SEYY01020659.1, on the reverse strand, counting down.
TTCTTTGAAAACATAAACTCATTAATATAAAAGAAAATGACGAGAAAGAACCACACTCAAAATTGATTAAATAAATTATGCAATTATAATAATTAATTATTGTCCATTAGGTTCTACAGCAAAATCCTTTCATTAATTGAAGCTCCAATACGAACACTCATCAAAATTCTCAATCTATCAGTAAATAATTTAACCGACAATAAATCAACTTAGAACGTTATTATTATTATTATTATTATTATTATTATTATTATTATTATTATTATTATTATTATTATTATTATTATTATTATTATAAGAGATGGTTATTGCTGTAGTTTTTATTTTTTTTTTAAGTAGAGAGAAGAGAAAAAGATAATTTTTTGTGGATGGGATTTTGTCATGTTTAAATACCATTAACCAACATAGTAAGGAAAGATTAAACCGACCAAGGCACTCACAGGCACTCAAAGCCATTTAGAAATCCCTTGTGGCATAGATGCTCTTTCAACTGGAGAGTTAAACATTAAAAAATTCGGTTAACTGGTTGGTCACAATATGGAATCTCTGGATAATCCTTTTATGGCAATATGGAATTTCTGGCTATGTATAAAATGAAATATTCGATTACACATACATTCTATTTTGTCATCCTAATTATAACTTCATACTAACACTCTTTTGTAGTTAAAAAAAAATATCATTGTAATATTAGCTTCATGACATCATTCAATAACATTAAACAGATGGATTTTCTTACTCTTTCATGTGTCATGAGCATGCGTACTTTTGTGCGTAGGTGCGTGTGAGTGTGAGTGTGAGTGTGCGTGTGCGCGTGGTTGTAAAATATCTATATTTTGGCTTATTTTATACGTTAATACATTTTTTTGTACAAGTGAAATATTTCTGTTAAGAAACCAACCATAAATAATTGATATATATATATATATATATATATATATATATATATATATATATATATATATATATATATATATATATATATATATATATATATATATATATATATATATATATATATATATATATATATATATATATATATATATATATATATATATATATATATATAAAGAGAGAGAGAGGGAGAACCATTTTTTTATTAATATGTTATAGAAAAAATAATATGAAATAATAGACGAACACTTGTCATAAATTGGAAACTTTTTCAAATTTATTTATTTATTTATTTACTTATTTATTTATTTATTTATTTATTTGTATATTCATTTACTAAAATAATTAAAACTGTTATTAATATAAAAGTGTTTAGTTAAAGACTAAGACATGGTCTTATTTTCCTGTTTTCATTGTGTTTAACTCATCAGTTATTATTTAATTATTCTGTAATTTACAAAAACGTTTTATGTACAAAGATTTTGTCTAAATTATTATTTTAATATTGCAACTTGCCTCTGCCGTGGCGCAACGGAAGAGTGCTTCACTCAACGTGCTTGTAGAAGCTCCTTTGATCCCTTTTGCTGGTCCTAGGGAACAATTTCCCAGGATTCCATTCTCGAATTGTGCAATGCCCGTGAGGTGAGGTGACGTGAGGTGAGGTGAGGTGAGGTGTGAAATTAAAAAAAATATATATTATGCAGAAATATGCTCTACGAAATCCTCTTCTGTTTTTGAAAGCTTGGGAGTAGTTGATCACTAGATTTTTTTTTCCGTTTTTATATTTGAACATTTTTTTTTTTTTTTTTTTTTTTTTACCAGCGACATATTGTTTAAATTCAAACTTCAACGACTTTTTTCAAGCTATTTTCTAATGTCTAAGGAAAGTCACGTCCTAATGTGCTAATGTGCCATAATATTACTCTACTTCAAGCAGTCGAACTATAAGCAAATTTTTGATTGGTTAATAAGAATTACACGTATGTCAACTCTTTTCTAACTTTTCTAAAGTCCTATTTTAAACATATAAATAACCACGTCGTTAATTAAGCAAATTTTTTTAACAAATATTATCGTTTTTCCTGTAAAACTTTTTATCAGATAGTTCCATTTCGGCAGTTGTAGATGGAGCGACCTCTTCCTCCTTTTCTGTCAACTGTGGTGTTCCTCAGGGTTCTGTTTTATCTCCAACCTTATTCTTACTTTTCATTAATGATCTTCTCCACTGCACTTCTAACTCTGTTCACTCTTATGCTGATGATTCAACTCTACATTCTTCTACTCATTTCAAATCTGCTCCCTCTTTTGCTTCTAGACTTGCTTCTCGTCTTCAACTTTCCGATTCTATTCTTGCCGATCTGGATGGGATTTCCCGGTGGGGACATAGCAACCTTGTGAAATTCAACTCTTTAAAAACTCAACTTCTTTATATCTCCTCTCAAAAACACCTCCTAACTTTCCTATCCTCTTCGATGGCTCTCCCGTCTCACCTGTAAATAACATTAACATTCTTGGTCTAAACATAAACAACAAACTGTCTTGGAAACCACATATCACAATGGTTGCTAAAGCTGCCTCTAAGAAGCTGGGAGTTCTGTTCAGGTTGCGAGAGTTTTTTTCTTCTGAGCAGTTACTCCAGATATATAAGGGTCTTATTCGCCCTTGTATGGAGTACTGTTCTCACATTTGGGGGGGCTCCGGCTCCTCCTCTCTTCTGGATAGGGTTGAGTCAAAAGCTATGAGATTAATAAACTGTCCCCTACTTTCAAACTCTCTTGACCCTCTGTCTCTGCGACGTGACGTTGGCGCGCTATCTCTTTTCTACAGGTACTACTATGGCAGGTGCTCGAGGGAATTGGCCTCTCGCATTCCTCCACCGTTACGTCGTCCTCGTTGCACGAGGGGTGCCCTGCTTTCACACCAATTTTGTGTGGACGTAGGGAATCCCAGGCTAGCCCGTTGTGGTACCTCCTTCTTTCCAGCCACCTCTATTCTGTGGAATTCTCTACCATCTTCCATTTTTCCAACTGTATTTAATCTTCCACTATTCAAGTCTTCCGTCTGCGCCCACCTGAGGGCTGTGCGTTAGGTGTGTGTGTTTGTGTGAGTTTTGTCCTTGTGTGTGTGCCCCCTCCTGAAAAGGGCTCTGCCCGTGAGTGGTGGCGTTTTGTAAAAAAAATTTAAAAAAATAACTTTTTTTTTTTTTTTTTTTTTTATTTTTTTTTTTTTTTACAGTTTTTGTGGAAATAATATGGATTCTTGATTGCTCGAAATTTATAGAATTGATCTAAATTACTATAATTTTAATTATATTTTTACTATGATTAGAGATTCCTTTTAGAGAAAGAAAAGTTGAAGTAAAAGAGGTTCAACACAGTGGGCAGTAACTGCGTCTATGTTTAACGGTAGGGAATGAAATTGATGAATGGTTCAATTCCATTCTCGTTACTCTAATTTTGGGGCAGTCAGAGAGTAGTTTATAATTAAAACTGTTTTATTGTGTGTGTGTGTTTTTGTAAACAAAACAAAAGGCAATATTTACATAGTTATCTGCACACACTCCATACGTATACAATACTTACAGAATATGATCACGATAGTACACACACACTAATAAACATGCAAGTACACTTAAAACATAAATGCAAAATGAACAGAACAACAATGCACCAAAAAGGTTTATACACTGTTACTGAAACAAGCTGCCAAGCAAAACCATTCAAACTGCCTTGAACTGAGTCAGAAAAGTAATTGGTTGCTCCCCCAATTTGGCCTCTTCCGAGTCCAGGGTGACGTCTTTGTGATGCAGCAGAAGAAGGACAAACAAAATTTTTTACTCGTGAAATTATACAATAAAACCTATTTTAAAAATGATAAACTTTATATAAACAAAATTCCGATTGCTAGTAAAATTGCTACAATCCTTTCCCCTTTTATCTGAAATAAAATAGGTGGTCCTTCGGACCGTAGCGCATCAGCAATAATAATAATAATAATAATAATAATAATAATAATAATAATAATAATAATAATAATAATAATAATAATAATAATAATAATAAAGTTGTTCTTTTGGTTGAGGTAAAAACTCTTGACAAAAATAAATATGAAATACAATTCTCTCTTTTAATCTTAAAGACAATATAACTGAAAATCGAACAATAAGGCTGAAAAATTGTATCTAAAATTAAGCAATGATGGACTAGGTTGACAGAAATAAATCATTCATTAATTTATTCCAGTTCATTTTTGCATTTAAGATTGTTATTTAGAAATATAAGTGAGGAAACGTTTTAAACAAAACTTCAAATATTCCGAACAAATTTTATAATTTTCATCAACAATGAATATTATCGTTATAGAAGTGCAACAAAATTATACTAGTTTCTTTCTAGAGTTTTGTTATTCCTATAACATCTTTACTAATATATCTGGTTTAACCATGAAAAAATAGAGAAGGCTCACTAGGTGAATAGAGCATAAAAAAGTTGTATACAATGTGATTTAATACTAAATTTTTCAACCTCATCCACGAAACACCTTCACATCTATATCAGCGAATGTCTGATACCTCACATTTGGTGTTCTTATTCAACCTCATTATTTTCAGAACATACACTACTCTGCAATAGTAAAATTACGCGACCTTTTTACAAAAAAAAAAGCAAGTCAAGGTCAAGGTCAGGTAAGAAAAAGTTCGACCTTTGAAGAAGAAGAATAATCCTTCGGCGATTAACAAATATTATTTAATAAAAATTAATGAAAATATTTTTTTTAAATCATTTTTAATACTTATTTTAAAATATTCTACAAAGTACAAAAAAAAGATCAAAAGAAATGATTTTGTTTTATGTTGAAATTTATGTGATTAAAATGAATTAAATTTTTTCCAAAATCAGATAAAGAGGAAAGTAAATCTCTAATTTATTTTCTTTAAGTTTAATGAATTTATAAAGAAGACAAAAGCATCATTTCATCTTTTCTCGTTTTGGCTTACAACCATTTTTATTATTTCCTTTCTGCATTATTATAGATTTGCACTTTACTAAAAATTGTGAAAAAAACACATACACACACACACACACACACACACACACACACACACACACACACACATATATATATATATATATATTATATATATATTATATATATATATATATATATATATATATATATATATATATATATACATATATATATATATATATATATATATATATATATATATATATATATATATATATATATATATATATATACACTATATATATATATATATATATATATATATATATATATATATATATATATATATATATATATATATATATATATATATATATATATATATATTATATATATATATATATATATATATATATATATATATATATATGTCACCACCACTCACGGGCAGAGCCCTTTTCAAGAGGATGAAAAATAAAAACATTTAAGGAAATCCACATACACTCAAGTCTAACTCATTTCCCTAAGATGAGTGCAGACCCAGGCTTTAAAGAGAGGAAGATTAAATACAGCAGCGAAAACAGATGTTAGTAGGGAGTTCTACAGAACAGGAGTGACTGGAAAGAAGGAGGCACCGAATTTGCAACACCCACAGATTCCTCATGCGCATTCAAGGCACTTCTTGTGCTATGAGAACGACGCAACGGAGGTGGGATGAGTGAGGTGAACTCTCTCTAGGGCACCTGCAGTTAAAATACCTATAGAAAAGAGATAGTGCACCAACGTCACGTCGCAGAGAAAGAGGGTCAAGAGAGTTCGAAAGTAGGGGACAGTTTATTAGTCTTTTAGCCTTAGACTCAGCCCTATCCAGAAGAATGTTGGAACTAGAACCACCTCAAATGTGAGAACAGTATTTCATTCAAGAGCGAATAAGACTCTTGTATAATGTGAGTAACTGTTCAGAAGAAAAAAATTCCCTCAACCAGAACAGAAACCCCAGCTTCTTTGAAGTCACCTTAGCAACAGTTGTGATATGAGGTGTTCATGATAATTTATTGTTATGTTAAGACCAAGAATGTTTATATCGTTCACAGGTGTGACAGCAGAGTCATCGAAGGAGATAATAAAGTTTGGAGGTATCTTAGAAAGGGAGATGTGAATTGAAGAAGTTGAGTTTTTAATGAGTTAAATTTCATAGGATTGCGGTGGCCCCACAGAGAGATCCCTTTCTGGTCAGCAAGAATAAAATCGGAAAGATGCAGACTAGAAGCAACTCTAGAAGCAAAAGAGGAAGTAGATTTGAAATGAGTTAAAGAATGGAGAGTTAAGTCATAGGCATAAAATTGAATAGCGTTCGAAGTGCAGCTGAGGAAGTCATTGATATAAAGTAGGAATAGAGTAGGAGATAGAACAGAACTCTGAGGAACACCACAATCAATAGAAAAGAAGAAGTAGTTTCATCAGCAACAGCTGATATGGAGCGGTTTGAGAGGAAACTAGAAATGAGTAAGCAAAGAGAAGGAGGAAAGAGCAGCAGTGACGCATGCCATACCCGATCAAAAACTTTGGAGATGTCAAGCGCCACCACACAAGACTACCCATAGTCCCTAAGGGCAGAAAATCATAGATCAGTAAGATAGGAAAGTATGTCACCAGTAGACCTCGAGCGTTGAAAGCCATACTGAAGATCTGAGAGAAGAGAATGAGATTCCAAATGATCCAGGAAACAAGAGTTATGAATAGTTTCAAAGACTTTAGATAGAATACAAGTATGAACTGTGGGACGATATTTAGAAGGTTCAGAACGGCTACCCTTTTCGGGATTGACTGAACATATGCATGCTTCCAAAACTGAGGAAAAGTATTAGTATTAAGGCATAGAGTGTAGAACTGAACGAGAACAGGCGCCAACTCGGAAGCACACTCCCTCAAAACACGGGGAGAAATGCCATCCGGCCAGTATCCTTTCTAACTTTCATAGATTTTAGAATCTCATGCACCTGATCATATAAAAAAAACAGGTAAAGATATGGGACTTCTAAGAGTAGAAGGAGTGGGAGGAAGGATGCCGGAATAATCCAGGGTAGATTTAGATGAAAAAAGGAGACCATAGAGATTAACCTTTGAAGAAGGTGTGCTAGCTACAGAATCATCAGGGTGCATAAGAGCAGGAAAGAAGGATTTGCAAAAGTTCTTGGAGACATTTTTGGCAAGAGGCCAGAAATTTTTATCAGAGGTAGAACGAAGCAGATTGGCCCACTTCCTTTTAGAATATCCCTGCAGCGATTCCGAGCAGATTGAAAATTAGTAAGAGTGATAGAAGAAAGAGAGTTTTTCTACATCCGATACGCGCTGTCACTCTCCTGAATGGCACGAGTGTACTCGCCGTCAAACCATGGATTTTGGGAAGAGAAAAATGTAGTTGAGGAAGGAATGAACCTGCTTATCCCATAGGCGATCACGGCTTCAACCTTTTCAGCGGACGCCAAAGCATCACCATTGTCAAAGCAAGATTCATTTCAAGAATAGTAAGCTTAAAAGCGACCCAATGACCTCCAATTAGCCAGTTAATGCGTCAGAAATTGCATTTTGGGTAGGGTGGAGCTCCTGGAGAGAAAGTGTTACATATAAGAACTATAAGTTTGTGGTTAGAATTACCGATAAGGAGGAACAGTGGTGTATTTTTAACGAGAAGGAGTAGTGGTGAAGTATTAGTCAAGCGAGTTTAAGAATTGGTCAGGATGATCTGAGAAATATACGAGTATATATATGTATATATATATATATATATATATATATATATATATATATATATATATATATATATATATATATATATATATATATATATATATATATATATATATATATATATATATATATATATATATATATATATATATATATATATATATATAGAAAGAGAGAGAGAGAGAGAGAGAGGCTGGGAACACTTTATAATCAGTTTTTCTCTCTTCCCATGTACTGTTGCAGGAATATGTATAATTTCTGCAGCCGACACCACACTTTATCATTCGGGATATATGTATATATATATATATATATATATATATATATATATATATATATATATATATATATATATATATATATATATATATATATATATATATATATATATATATATATATATATATATATATATATATATATATATATATATATATATATATATATATATATATATATATATATATATATATATATATATATATATATATATATATATATATATATATATATATATATATATATATATATATATATATATATATATATATATATATATATATATATATATATATATATATATATATATATATATATATATATATATATATATATATATATATATATATATATATATATATATATTCCAACAAAGTCGGGAAGTAGGAGAGAAACAGGCTAAATTAAAGGCCGACATATTCCGGTCCACAGAGTTTGAAAGCATTTGATTCAAAGGGAATGGGTAAAATAAAAATAAGAGTGTTCTAGACAAGCAATGGTGGACACATTTGACATTGGACACACACAAATACACATAAATACACACAAAACCCCCCCCATATATATATATATATATATATATATATATATATATATATATATATATATATATATATATATATATATATATATATATATATATATATATATATATATATATATATATATATATATAATATATATATATATATATGAATGTATATGTCTGCATAAAATAATAATAATATAATAATAATAATAATAATAATAATAATAATAATAATAATAATAATAATAATAATAATAATAATAATAATAATAATAATAATAATAATAATAATAATAATAATAATAATAATAATAATAATAATAATAATAATAATAATAATAATAATAATAATAATAATAATAATAATAATAATAATAATAATAATAATAATAATAATAATAATAATAATAATAATAATAATAATAATAATAATTTGGGTTTAAGAATGTCGAATCGAAATTTCATGGGGAAGAAAATGAAGTTTGTGATGATATTGAAAAGAGTTTTGCTAATAAGACGCAAGATCGAATAACTTCTCCCTCGGAGGACCTCTTAATATGTCAACTTTTTCTTTAATTGGCTAACCTTCTGTAAGTAATTGCTTCTATATATATATATATATATATATATATATATATATATATATATATATATATATATATATATATATATATATATATATATATATATATATATATATATATATATATATATATATATATATATATATATATATATATATATATATATATATATATATATATATATATGATTATATTATCATTTTCATTTGCTGATGCGGATGCGGATGCGGATATAGAATTTTTGTCAAAGTGCGGATCGGATGAATTTTCGAAAGTGGAATGCGGATGTTGAATTTTCGAAAATGCGGATTTTGCAATGCGGATGCGGATGTTGAAATTTCGAAAGTGCGAATGCAAAAATGCATCACATATAATGTTATATATATATATATATATATATATATATATATATATATATATATATATATATATATATATATATATATATATATATATATATATATATATATATATATATATATATATATATATATAATATATATATATGGATGAAAGCGTTGAAAGGTAACAATGGTTATGTTTGTAAGGGAATTGTGGCGGGCACCACCTTCACGAAAGTGGGAAAGGTGATATGTGATAAATATATATATATATATATATATATATATATATATATATATATATATATATATATATATATATATATATATATATATATATATATATATAGATATATATAATATATATTTAAATATTCCGCATCCGCATCCGCATATAAAATTAACATCCGCATCCACATCCGCATCCATTTGTCATAAATTAAACAATCCGCATCCGCATCCCATCCGCAACTTTTCGAAAAATTCAAAATCCGCATCCGCATTCGCATCCGCACTTTCGAAAATTCAACATCCGCAACCGCATCCGCATCCGCATCCGCACTTCTCCGAAATTCAACATCCGCATCCGCATCCGCATCCGGAAATTGGAAAATATGACATCCGATCCATCACTAAATATATATATATATATATATATATATATATATATATATATATATATATATATATATATATATATATATATATATATATATATATATTATATATATATATATATATATATATATATATTACTCTCTTAACTACAATCTTGCCAAAGTTTGAGTTCCTCTCTCTCTCTCTCTCTCTCTCTCTCTCTCTCTATATATATATATATATATATATATATATATATATATATATATATATATATATATATATATATATATATATATATATATATATATATATAGGAACGAATATACCTTGTCAGACACTTTCGACATTATCAATTCCTTAAATTCTTCATCTTTTGACACTTGCTTAATGACAAGCTTTGATATTGAATCTTTGTATACATATCTTCCTATTTCTGAAACCATCAACATAATAACTAATGAATTGCTTCACAAAAATCAAAACATTTTGGGAATGGATCATCTCTCATTCACCAAACTTTTCAATCACACAATCTTCCACACAGCTATGACATCTTCTTTGAAAACACACAACTCAAGCCTTCATCTCTCCTTAATATTCTAGAAGTTTCTTTTTCTCGTGATCTTTCTTGGAAAGATCACATTATTTCTCTCTCTAAACAAGCTTCTAAGAGGTTAGGTGTTCTGATGCGCCTTCAGAATTTCTTCACTCCACCCAGTTGCTTGTTCTGTATTGGGGTGTTGTTCCACTCATACAGCTCTCCTTGAGAAGGTGGAGTCTAGGGCTTTTCGTCTTATCAACTCTTCTGCTCTCACTAATTCTCTCCAGTCTCTTTCTGCCCGTGAACTGTTTCGTTACTCTCTCTATAATATCGCTATTACAATGAACACTGCTCTTCTGAACTCTCCCGTCGCAAACCTCCTCCACTGAGAAGGGCTCGTGCAACTCGTCATTCTGCACAGTCTCATCCTTTCTGTGTCCAACTCTCCAACCCCAGACTTAACTACAATGCTCAATCTTGTATTCTACTGGTAATGTCTCGAACACACTCCCTTCATCTATTTTTCCAATTTCCTATGACTTATACACATTTAAACGCTGTGAATCGGGACATGTAGTCCTTTTAAATTGACCCGATTTCTGAATTGTTCCCTAACTTTTGTGGTAACCTTGTAGGCCTCTAGCCTTTCCCCACCAGATAATATATAGATATATATATATATATATATATATATATATATATATATATATATATATATATATATATATATATATATATATATATATATATATATATATATAGAGAGAGAGAGAGAGAGAGAGAGAGAGAGAGAGAGAGAGAGAGAGAGAGAGGAGGACGTAGAGTCATCCGAAGTGATGCAAGTACCCCCCACTGGGCATAACCCACGTAGTGATGGGATGAGCTAGACAATTCTGTTTCACTCCGTTTCCCTTTGGTTCATTCCTTTTCGCGTTTCACCTTCTCAGAGGGTCTCTAGTGTACCATTTTCTCGTATTGGAGTGTCGATGCTCTCATTACCTCTCCACCCGATTTCTTCACATGTTTCTACAAATTTAAAATCTCTTACTCATAAAATACATTTTTAAACAAAACAAAAAAGGCGAAACATAAAACTGCCTCGGAGAATCTTAGTGGGGCGGCATCCACAGAATATCTCTCATCAACCCTTCAACCCCTCATCAAGTGGGAGTTGGCGGCGTCGGATGGTGGAGATAGTGCCACCAAGAACTCGATTCCGGTTTTCCCTGGTGCATGGTCTTCATTTTTTAATTAATTTCTGAATCATTCTCGGTCTTTTGTCTATTATACCCTTTGTCGAATACCACCTTTCTTCTTCTAAACCTCATCTCTTGTTCTTAACCGAAACTCAGGCGCTTGGGTACGCTGACAACAACTCTTATTATGTTACCTCTTATTATCTCTTTCTTCAATTTTCAGCCAAAGGCGGTTGTAGTGCACATGTACCCAACGATGTTGTTTGTTTGCGTGTCTCTAATTTGGAGTTCTGAATTATCTAATTTATGGTTTAAGATCTCATGCAATTCTACTACTAAGTAAGTTTATTTGTTCCGACTATTTATCTCTTAATTCTACTGACTATAAAAAATTCGTCGACTATTTGAACTCCATTCTCCTCTTCTCCTTTTTTCCGAAATCACCATTATAGACCATTTCAATGTTTACCACCACCAATGGCTTTCATCTAGTTCTCATGAGTGAGCTAGTGAACTCGCCTTCAACTTTATCAAACCTTGAACAGTTCGTGCAACTCCCAACCCATATCCTTAACCTTCTTGGTGATGAATCCAGCATATTTGATCTTTTTTTTAACCTCTTACCCTTCTCCTTATATTGTTAAACTATTTCCTCCTCTGGGTTCATACGATCACCTTCTTATTATTCTGCCTCTTCAAGTCTTCCCCAAGAACGGTCTAAGCCTTCGGCGAAGAGACGTTTTTGGCACTTCGGTGCTGCTAACTGGTCTGACTTGCCGCTGTACTTTTCTGAATTCCTATGGAATAATTACTATTTCAGTAGGAGAGGTCTCTTGGTGTGTGCTGAGCGAATAACCGATTTGATTCACTCTATACATTCTATATTCTTTCCTTTCAGCTAAACCTAACAAACCTTGGTTTAACTTTATTTGTTCTCGTGCTATCCTACTCAGGGATGTTGCCTTCAGGGATTACCGTCGTCTTCATGACCCCAGAAACTCATTCAACTTATATTTCATCCCGGAGTCGCGCAAAAATATATTTTTCGTGACACCAAAAACTTTTTTATCCGTAGTATATGCAATAATCTTTCTGGTTCTTCTTCCTCTTTTCTGGCATTTTGCAAAAATGTCAACTCTAAATTTTCTTCTTTCCCTTTTCCTTTTCTGGTATCTTCTGATGGTTCAACAGCCGTTTTACCTTCTACAAGAGCTGAACTCTTCGCTCAAACTTTTGCCTCTAGCTCTACCTTAAAAGATTCTGTAGCTATTCTTCCTCTTTCAACTCCCTCCAACTCATTTATGCCTGATAATGTAATATTTTCTAAAGAAGTCTTTTCTGTTCTCCCTGAACTTAACACTAAGAAGGAATATGGTCCTGATGTTACTGCTCCTGCAGTTCTCAAAACCTGTGCTTCTGAGCTTGCACTCTCCCTTGGTTATCTATTTCGTCTCTATCTCTCTACTTCGAACTTCCCTACTTGCTGGAAACCTGCTTTCATTCAGCCAGTGCCGAAGAAGGAGGACCCTCTCTCAATTGTTCTAATCTTATGTCTGATCGCCAGTATGGTTTTCTTCCCTTATTTCTGATTTTTGGTCCTCCTCTCTTTGGTGTTTCGGTTAATCTTCCACTCTGGGGCTAGACACATCGAAAATCTTCGACAGAGTCTGGCACAAAGCTTTGATTTCCAAACTTCCCTCTTCGAATCTATCCTTCTCTCTGATTTCCTTTCTGTTCGTTTTATAGAAGCTCCTATAGACGGCCACCGTTCTTACTTTAAATCTATAACTAGTGGTTTTTCTCATAGATCTGTCCTGTTCCTAGCTCTTTTGCTACCTTTCATTTCTGACCTCTCTATTACTTCATCACCTATTCATTTCCAACAGCAATTTCTCATACTGATACAGGTGGGAGGGAGGCCAAATCATTCAGTATTCTTAACGATCTGGAGCAGTTGATTAGGGAACCCACACACATTCCAGATCGTCCTAACCAATTCTTGAAAACACTTGATTTATGCTTCACCACTACTCCTTCTAGTTATAAATACACCATTTTCCCTCCTATTGGTAACTCTGACCATAATCTTATAGCTCTTAGTTATAATGCTTTCTCTCCAACAGCTCCACCATGCCCTAAACGTACTTTCTGGCACTTTAATCTGGCTAATTGGGGGGCAATGCGCCGCTTCTTTGCTAACTATCAATTGAGTGAATTTTGCTTTGTCTCGGGGGACGCTTCTGTCTCTGCTGAAAAGGTAGGGGCCGTAATCCTTGACGGGATGGGCAGATTCATTCCATCTTCAACTAAATCTTTTTCTCCTCAAAATCCATGGTTCGATGGCAATTGTTCTCTTGTCCTTCGGGAGAGAGACAATGCTTATCGTGAATGGAAAAACTCTCCTTCTCCTATCACTCTTGCTAATTTTCATTCAGCTTGGAATCGTTGCAGGGATGTTCTTCGACGGACTAAGCGTACTTTCATAAAAAGGAAGTGCGCTGACCTCCATGGCTCTCCTACTGATAAAAATTTCTGGCCTCTTGTCAAAAATATTTCTAACAACTTCTGTAAATCTGCCTTTCCTCCTCTTATTCACTCTGATGGATCTATTGCAAATACTCCCTCTGAAAAGGCTAATCTCTTCGGCCTCCTTTTTTCATCTAATTCCACCTTGCTCGATTCTGGCATCCCTCCTCCTACTCCTTCTCCTCTCAGGTGTCCCATGTCTCTACCTGTAATTACTCATGATCGGGTGCATGGGATCCTGAAATCTATGAACGTCAGGAAGGCCAGTGGCCCGGATGGCATCCCCCCTCGTGTTCTGAGGGATTGTGCTTCAGAGTTGACGCCTGTCCTCTTTCAGCTCTACTCTCTTTGCCTTAATACTAATACTTTTCCTCAATGCTGGAAGCGTGCATTTGTTCAGCCGATCCCGAAAAAAAGTAGTCGCTCTGACCCTTCTAACTATCGACCTATAGCTCTCACTTGTGTTCTGTCTAAAATTTTTGAAACTCTCCTCAACTCTCATTTCCTGGATCATTTGGAGTCTCATTCTCTTCTCTCTGATCACCAGTATGGCTTTCGACGCTCGAGGTCAACTGGTGACATACTCTCCTATCTTACTGATCTATGGTCTTCTGCCCTTTAGGGACTTCGGGGAGTCTTGTGTGGTGGCGCTTGACATATCCAAGGCTTTTGACCGGGTTTGGCATGCGTCGCTACTCTCCAAGCTCCCTTCCTTTGGGTTTCCTCCTTCTCTTTGCTTACTCTTGTCTAGTTTTCTCTCAGATCGCTCCATTTCGGCACTTGTAGATGGAGCGACCTCTTCCTCCTTTTCTGTCAACTGTGGTGTTCCTCAGGGTTCTGTTTTATCTGCAACCATATTCTTACTTTTCATTAACGATCTTCTCAACTGCACTTCTAACTCTGTTCACTCTTATGCTGATGACTCAACTCTACATTCTTCTACCCATTTCAAATCTGCTCCCTCTTTTGCTTCTAGAGTTGCTTCTTATCTTCAACTTTCCGATTCTATTCTTGCCAATCTGGATGGGATTTCCCGGTGGGGTCATAGCAACCTTGTGAAATTCAACTCTTTAAAAACTCAACTTCTTCACATCTCCCTCTCAAAAACACCTCCTAACTTTCCTATCCTCTTCGATGGCTTTCTCGTATTTAAAATTGGGGCAGAGAAAACATGGTTGCTTTTAATGCCTCAAAAACTCAATTCCTCCATCTTACTACTCAATTTTTTTACGCCACCCCAGTTGCTTCATCATTACAGGGGTATTATTCGACCCTGAATGGAGTACACCTTACACTTATCGAAAAGGTGAAATCTTTTCGTCTTATAACCTTTTTTGCTTCTACTAACTCTCTTCAGTCTCTTTCTGCCCTTCGTATTGTTAAATCACTCTCTCTGTACTATCGCTATTACAACGGACACTGCTCTTCTGAATTAACTCGCAGCATACCTCCTCCACTGAGATCTGCTCGCGCGACATGCTTTTCTACACAGTCTTATCCTTTCTCTGCCCAACCCTCACCAACCAGACTTAACAGCTATACACAGTCTTACATGCACTCTACTGGTAAAGTCTGGAACACACTTCCTTTATCTTTTTTCCAATTTCTTTTCACTTTTTGACTTACACACTTTTAAAAGCTTTGTATCGGGATATGTCAGCCATTAACCACCATATTTCCGTTATTTCCCCAACTCTGGTGGAAATTGGTAGACCTCTGGATTTTGCCCACTATAGGATATATATATATATATATATATATATATATATATATATATATATATATATATATATATATATATATATATATATATATATATATATATATATATATATATATATATATATATATTATATATATATATATATATGTGGACTTTTTCTATGATCCTCATCCTTAATAACGAGTTCAAGTAGTTTTTTTTTTTTTTTTTAGGAGGACGCTTCATTTCCGGATCAGAAATTACAAAATCTTTTCGGACAAGAATTATAGAATCTTAAATGTTTAAAACATCGTTTTCCCAAAAATGATATGTAGACAAGCATATAATAAGCCATATGAAAAGCTTTCTTTGGCTTCCTGTTTTCATTTAATTCAACCCTAGATGATTCTGCAATCCTTCTCCTACTTCTTTCAGGTGTTCCACACCCTTTAATGAGAATACAAATGATTTGTCCATAGGATGTTGGCATCCATGGACGTTAGGAGTTCTAGCGAAGTGTTCCTCTGAGACGGTGAATGCCCTCGTTTAAGTATATTTTCTATGCTAACCCTCAGTCTTGGAATGACTCATACTTCAAAGCTATTTCGAAGAAGGGTGTCCGCTTTGAGCCTTCTAACTACCTTCCTCTCGCTCTCATTTGAATTCTAATCTCTTTTAAGCCAATCGCCAATAGTGGTGTTTCTCAGAGTTCTGTCTTATCTGCTACTTTTTCCTACTTTTCATTAACTGTTCATCTAATTCTGTCTATTTACATGCCAATGACTCTACATTTCTTTCTTCTACTCATCTCAAATGAGTTCCTTCTTATACTTCTAGAGTTGACTCTCGTCTTTTCTTGCTAGTCTGTATAGAATTTCCAAGTTAGGTTGCCA